>JAHPZR010028689.1:32500-55497 GCA_019787425.1 Platygyra sinensis
AATTTATCAAATCAAAAACGCTAAAAGCGCCAGAAACGATGGTTAAATTCAACCAATGATTTATTTACAAATTATAATTCGATTCTTTTTGAAATATTAAGTCTTTCTGTTTACAATCTGTAGAAAAACTATTTTTAAACAAAACTTTAAATTTCTAACGGAAGCGCGCTAACACCATCTTGTAAACCAAATATGAACAAGTACACAAGCACAACAAAACTGTTTATGACATGAAATTTATCGTTAATGTAACACGCAACGACAGCCAAAAACGCCACATTTTAGCGTTGTGTCCAAATGTATTTCAAACCTATCTAGTGTGTTGTTCTATTGGAGTTTATTTCTTTCTTACGGGGACTTCAGTCTTATTGTTTGGTATTCTCAATGTAACGAAGACCATTAATCGCGTCCTAATTTCCTGATATACTGTTAAACACTTCGTAGTTGTTGGAGCTTTTGTTGTCAATAAATGTATTTTTTATTCATTTCAAATCTCTGTGTATTTGAATCATTTCGCTAATAAAAGTTATACTGAATCAAGAATCGTGTTGTTCGAAAAATTCAATTTTAGCATTATTTAATGCTTATTAGAAGAACACATTCCCAGTAATAATTGTAAATTTTTGTGACCGAAACTTATGACAACATGCATTAAACTACAGTCAATACGCTGTGTCGGACAAATAAACATTTTAAAGCTGTTGTTGTTGTTAAACGGCAAATAGAAAAGACTACAATGTATCCGCTATTTTCCTTATTTATTCAATTTTCAGCAATAGAAATCAGATAAGTTGTTTCTCAAGCAAAGTCTATGATAAGTTGATTACAATGACTGGAAAAAAGTTTGGGGTTCCCGTGCTCGTTGGTGAGCTGTAGCCAATTTTTTAACTGTCAGAGCTCAATATCAAGGCAAATAAGCCAGTTTTCAATGTGCGTGTGCACGAGAGCGCGCTAAATGACGCCTTAAATTATGCGCAGAAAGGATGCGCAATGCAAATATGAGGAATGACCTTTAACGCTCCGAACTTCTATTGTCATTTCAATGATAAGGCTGTCCCATGGGTTTCTTCGTTCGAGTTTGTATGCAAGTCTAGGGTTGAAAGTGAAGCTCAGTGCGTGACTAACGGAGTGGAAAACTCGAGCAGTTACCTAAGAATTATTCTTCTCTCTCTTTCTCGTCAGCACAGCTGAGAGTTCAGATAAAAACTTAACAGATATTTTCATGAACCAATCCGGGTTAAAAGAGCCCGGTTACGAAAATGTGAGAACGTTTTCAAAGAAAGCTAGAGAACCTCGGAAGTGATTACGCTTTCAAAAATTTGGGCTTGTCAACGTTTCCGAATCACGGGCAGTTAAACGAGCGTTCAAAGCAGTTTGAAAATCATCGACGCTAGTAAAAAAAGCCATCTTCACGATTAACTTTTCGAAAATCGAACAAAGTTTTCAAATTTCCAACGAGTTCAAGTTGAATGAAGGAATCACGCTTTCGAAATCTGCCCGCTTATATTTTGAACAGTAAAAAGGTTTTGGTGAGCCAATCAGGGCTTTCGAAATCTGCCCGCTTTATAAAAGGTTTTCATGAGCCAATCAGGGCAAGGCTAGGCAACGTTATTGTTTCTATTGTTCTAGAGTGATGCTTATTAGTATGGAGGAAGGCGCTTTATTAGTATGCAGGAACGCATTTTTCCCTAGGTTATAATAATAGGTGACGTCATAGACTCGACCCTTATACATATTAATTACTTAACAAACGATTGAATGCAGGAGAACCACACAACGTCGAACAAAACAACTTGGCCACTCTGTTGCCGGATCTCTTATAGAAATTCACTAGGCCTGGAAACTCACGTACCAGACGTCACTTGAAGTGTAAACAAAACCAATTTGCTAGCAAGGCTGGTACTACGGCAAGGGCAATTGAAAGTTTAATGGGCCAATATTTCGACTAGCAGAGCTAGTCTTTTTCAGGGCCAGTACTAATACAGAGGAGTACTAATACAGAGAAAATAACGGCTCTAAATTTGAATTTAAGTATACAATGGCAGTTAATGTTTAACTGGTAGGTAATATTATATATATAGTACAAAAAGAAAAACAAATGTATGGCACAAAGCTATAGGCTGAAAATATCGGTAAATAAAGAGAGTAATAGAGTGAATAAATAAATGATATATGGTACAGGTTGGAAAAAAAAAAAAAGTATATAAAACGGTCAAAATTAGCGTTCATTTCGTCGGTTGATTCCATAAGGTGTTAACGTTTGACCTCTTTGTATAAAATAGGTCTCTCTGGCTTTTCTACGGGAGGGATTATTGGTTACTTGAAGTTCTAGAGGGATACGTAGCATGTCCTTGAGGGAGCATGTCCTCTGTATTAGTACTGGCCCTGAAGAAGACTAGCTCTGCTAGTCGAAATATTGGCCCATTAAAGTTTCAATTGCCCTTGCCGTAGTACCAGCCTTGCTATCAAATTGGTTTTAATTATTTACCTATACCAAGACCTACCTAGACCTACCAAGACCTACCTAGACACTAACGCCGATTAAAATGACTATCTATAACTACTAGCCGTTTTGGTCATAAATAGGGTATCGATTTTAGCTGATTTTTGCCATTTTGATCATAAATAGGGTATGGTTTTTGTACTCTAGCCTTGATATGGGTATGATTTTAAGCCTAGAAGCCACTTTTTCATCATTATCGAAAAGAAAATCAACGAAAGTCCTTCACAAATTACGTTTACGGTAATTTAACATTGGTTTGAACTTTGGATCCAATTATAACGCAAGTCTGAAACAGGATTTTGATGTAAGGTTCAGGTCATAAATAGGGTTCCGAATTTTTGGTCAGGTCATAAATAGGGTAGGGAATATCGGAGATTTTGGTCAGAAATAGAGTAAGGGTTTTGGGGAGCGGGCCGCACACCCCACCCAATTTTTGTGGGAGTACCCCCACCCCCCGGGTCAAGAGACTATGATGATAGTCTTTTGATAGAGTTCAAACTGAAAGCCAAGATGCAACCGTGGACAGCTGTCTCTACCGAAACGGCAGAAATTTCCTTATCATTTGCTAAATTTTCCCGTTTCCAGTTTCTCATCAACGGAGAATAGTAACGGGTAACCGATTTGTAAATGGTAAGCGCCCACTTGTTCAGTTGGTTTGCTAATTTTGGAAAAAAGAAACCTAACGGTCTAGACCGCGAGCAGTCTCTCGAAAACCGTAGGGAACGGCGGGAAGAACGCTAAACAAGAAAACGTGCTAGCGTGACTGTGAGCGTCACGTGGCCGAGTAAAAAGACGTCTTCCGACACCCGTGCTGGTAGGAGGGTCTGGATGGGGTTAACTGACAACTGACAAATGGCCAAAATTTTAACTGACAACTGACAAAAAGCGTAAAATTTAACTGACAACTGACATTTGTGGAGGGTTTTACTGACAACTGACAAAAGATCTTATTGCCCTAAATATCCTTTAAAACCCGTTGTAAATAACATGTTTCACTCTTTTCGTCAAACAAATGCACGTTTTATATTAAATCTTAGCAGCAGGACGCTTGAGTGTCAGATTTCGTTAATAATTTACTGTGACCCATGTACATCAGGGTCATTTCAACTATGATCTCGAATTTACACAACGATGGCTGCCAATGCTCTTACCGCGTTAATTCAGATACGGCATTCGAAAGACATAGAAGCAGTATTCCGATAAATGACTTAAATACAGTACATGCATGCTACCAAGAAGCACCTTATTCAATTCCTTGGTCTGACGAAACTACCTTATTCGTACTAATTTTCGCGGGCACTTAATTTCGCGAATTTGGAACACGAATATTTCGCGAGCATTAATTTTCGCGATTTTGCAAAAAATGATAAATTTACAGCATTTAATTTCGCGACAATTGACATAAGGCAGACTTACGAAACCGTTTTTTATTGAATGATCACTTAAATAACGATGGATTTACAATAATGATTTGCAATTAGGAAACAGAAATAGCGTTTATAATCAAACAAATCAAGCAAATACTGCAAATCAATGACTGCACGAAATATGTTTTAAAAGAGCTACATGTCATTACAAGAAGAAGAAATGAGTGATTCGGATGAAGAAAGCGCTGAAGGAGACGATAAATAGACTGATGACAATTATCATGTAGCTATAAACGCAGTTAATCATTGATTAAAGCAATTATAGAAGTGTATTAAATTTCGCGTGTGTAATTTTCGCGTATCCTAATTTTAGCGAGTCTTTAGCTTTAATTTCGCGATTTTTTACAAATCGCGAAAATCGCGAAATTAAAGCCTCGCGAAAATTAGTACGAATAAGGTAACAATTAAATACGGCCTTGGAGATTTCGATATAAAGCTTTATTGGATGGCACCGAAACCGGGCGGGAAAAGTAATAACTACGCCATCACAACGGACGACCAGTGGAAGCTGGAGCTTCTGAGTATGCTGGATGACTCAGGAAGCGAAATGAACAGTATGTGTTCTTGGTGCTTGAATTGTGTATTTGTTTCATGTAGTTGTGTCTAAGCATGCAAGTTAGTCCGGGAAACCTTCTGGGAACTGCTACGCTTTCAGGATTTATTTCAGAATTATTTTCGCTCTTGTTTTCACGTTATGCACTATGTAACATTTATTTATCTTGAAATTATTTATGATATAATCAGTGGTCTAAATGTATGAATATATTTTGTAGCTTTGCGGCAGCGGTGCGAACCACCGCGTGTGCTTGTTTCTCAACACCTTTCCTGAGACGATCGTCACACGCAAGATTTTGTGGTGTCGGTGGATCGTATGTAAATTCATACATTAAAGTGATTCCCTAGAAAAAGAACCCTCCATGCAGAGATTTCCGATGAAACTTGGTATGCTGTTGTTATAAGACAAGGAGATATTAAATAGTAATAAAAAGAGGGGGTCGCCGTGTTTGTTTTCACGCCACAATGCTGACAAATATGGTTATTAAGGTGACTTTTGGTGATCTCAGTGCCCAACAAATAAGCGCGATTATTTTCCAATGCGGTCTGTTATATTGCACAGACTTCGACTTCCTTTGATTGTTTATTCATTTACGTCCCAGACAAAAAAATCATTAAATACACCCTGCATTATTAATTACTATTTTTATCCTTTAAAGGAAACATAATTTGGACTTACTCTGTTCCCGGTGTAGTCAATCGAACGAAACCGAACCAAAAACTAATCGAACCTAATCGAACCCAATCGTTCGATTGGAGTTCGATTGGTTCGGCAATCGAACATAACCGAACTGGAACTTTTTTGTGAGTTCGATTATGTTCGATTGTTGAAGTGTTCGATTACCGAGCTTACGTTCGATTGGCAAATTTTGTTGCGAGTTCATTTAAGTTCGATTACCGAACCCAATCAAACCCAATCGAGCGATTGGGCTCGATTGGGTTCGATTGACGTTCGATTGACTACGTCGGCTCTGTTGGGTCCGTTATGTCTCTCTCGGTAGCATTTATTTCACTTGCCAAAAAAGTAGCCAGAGATTTCTGCGAAATTTTTTTCTCAGTTATTGAGAATATTGTTGTCATTGAATGTATAAAATAAAAAGTGGGGATCACCGTGCTCGTTCAAGAGAAAAGGAGCATTTATCTCGCTATCGAGCATAGTTTGAGGGAATTGTACGTGCACGCACTCATGTGCACGCGCTAATGACGCAAAAATCGTGCGCAGTAGGCATGCGCATTGCAAAACTCGGGAATCACCATTTAATACGCAGTACATCTGCTAAAAACAAAACATTATAGGAATCAACCACTTCACCCCTTCAAATGGAATACTAATTCACTGATGATTGCATGCCGAGCAAGTCACTGGGCTTATTTCCTGCTAGTTTGTCCACAGACCTTCTATTTTGTCTAGAGTTCGTCGAGATCACAAACAAAATAGAAACCGTGGGGGATTTGAAAGCGCGCGAACGTAAGGCCGGGGGTGGCCGTGAGGAAAGACAAATATATTCTTTTCTGCGCCCGCTTTGGGGCCACTGTCACCCTCCGCGCTCGCTATCGCGCGCTCGCTTTCGCGCGCTCGAAGAAAATAACTCTTTGCAAAAAATAACCGTCTGTAATGAATTCAACTCTAAATTTGAAAAAAAGTTATTTGTGTTATTTTCGAAGTAGTGATACAACGTACATTTAATGTGCTTTTTGAGCTAAATTTTGTATAAAAAAGAAGTAACTAAATTACTTAATTAATTATTAACAGCCAATTAACTGACAACTGACAAATGGCCGAAATTTTAACTGACTACTTTGTACCCTCCCATCCAGACCCTCTGGTAGCGGCTTGCGGCATCGCCGCTCGCACGTCACGCTCACAGTCACTCTTGCGCGCTTACTTGTTTTGCATGAGACTGCTCGCAGTCTAAGAACGGTCATCACAACCGGTTTATTAATTACGACAAATAACCCTTGATGTCCGGCCGTGTCTGGTAATACTTCGGTATAATCTGTCCAATCTCTTAGTTATTAACTCGCTGCTCATTTAATTCCCATTGCTCATCACTCTTGAGGCTCACTTCATGAAATTTCAATAATAACCCATTGAACAGCTGCTCCAGTGTCTAGTCATCACGTACTCAGTAAAAATCTGTCCGATTGAAGAAACGTTGTCCCCGAAATTTTCGGTCAGCTACCCGAAGTGGGGTTTTAGAAAAACATGGAAACTTCCTATGCCTTCCTACAAAGGTAGCTAACCTAGATAACAAAAGCAAATTTGAACGCTATTAAAAGTTTGAGATGTGCCTAAGTTTGCAACAGTTTCATTTAATGCATGTACACAGTCTATGGGAATGCAAATTAGTATTAGCTGTCAAGTTTCCCAGAAACCCATTATGTCGTATAATGGTCACGATTATCACGCTATCTGGATGTACATCGAATACTTTCCAAACAATTTCCCCGCATTGAGCCGAACATCTGGAGGTGATCACAGAAAGGTAGGGAAGAAATTTTCCCTTGCCATAATTATCTGTTCTCCCGTATTAAAAATGAATGAAATTTTAATTGAAATAGCTAAGCTGATCCTGATGGCGATACGAAATGGAACAAAGGCTGTACAAACAAACAAACTGTAAAAATTTCGTTTTATCTTTGGCACTTACGTCAGAGTTTCCGATTTATTTTCTGAGAAGTTACTTTGGTAGTTTGAAGGAAACATAAAAAAGAGAAGTATTTAATTTTAGAAATCAGTAGCACATTGTATCCGGTCGATCGCTTACATTTAAAAAAACATGGCGCTCATATTAAACGATGAATGTTGACTGATGTATTCAGATCTTCACAGGGATCACAGTTACTGTGTATGTGATCGTGTTCTTGTTTCTCTAGAGTGTTCCATGCCTGTTGCAAGTCACAAATGTAAGTGTACACCCGAGGGTAAATTCAGAGGACTGACTGATCAGTATATTTAATATTTGCACTTTGCTGCTCTTGCTATCGAACCTCCTACGCAGACGTTCTTAGGCTTGTCACGCGTTCAACGTCTGTGTGAGAGGCTACTCTTGCAAATTAACAATTAGACCCGTGGCCCTTGAGGGCGAAGGGTCTAATTGTTTTAGTATCACCCAACTAGGCGGACAGAAAAAGGCAATAATAAAGTTAGCAAATGCAAGTTGAAGAAATATTTATTTGGGAAAAAAAAAAACGAAAGAAAAACCGACGAATTTCGCTGCTCGATGACTATTACTAATAGTCCCCTAGTAGCGTAGACAATCAAAATGCCTGCGGGATTTGCATTAGTCCACTAGTTGGGTGATACTAATGCACGAACACACTTGTGTAAAAATCGATTTGGTGAAATTAAAACTGCTTAAATTTTGTTTGGATGCTGATGGATAAAAGGTTTCGAGGATATTGTTTTATGAAAACAAAAAGAGGAAGTGTACTCATGTTTCGAGGCTAGTCAAATCGGAATTTAATACGCGTGACTCTCCTCTCCTGACTGGCGTGACATCAAACAGGTGGCATTTTTGTGTCTGCTATTTGCATATGCAAATGCAGACACTATGCAGAGCTGTAGAAATTTCGATCACTACTTCATATAGAACAAGTGTGAAAAGTTTTTATAGGGGTTGGATTGAGGTTTTCTTTACAAGTCCCTTTTATGATCACGTACATGAGGGACAAGTAAAGCGTAACCATTTGTCGTGAATCTGTCGTGAATCACGATAAATGTCGTCACTCAATCGTGAATTATCGTAACCCTTACCATCATGCATTGCGAATGAACTATATTATCAACCGTCGATTGTCACGTGACCTGTTAGTTGTCAGTGGCGTTCATGGCGTCAAGTCCACTGTCTCTTGAAAGTTTGTCGTTGAAATAATGCGCTTTAGGCCGTGTCTTGCGCTGTAAAGTACAGGGGATCTTTTTTCCAAATCCGTAAGTTGATTGCTAATACATTACCTGTCGAAGTGATAGAGTTTTCTTTGTTGTTGCGAGACGGCAAGCTTTTCATTGACTCGCAGTGAATCGGACTTCTGTTGTTTCGCCTTCGTTCCCGCTGAAATTTTGTCGCGAAATTCCAGTCGCCAACTTTCCTTTTTGTCGGTTCGCCAACGGATTGGTTTAGTTCGCCAAATTATTAATATCTCAGTTTGTTTACATCTCATAAAATAGCGTAGGATCTTCGAAATCGTCAAGTGATAAAAACAGGCTAAAAACGAATTGGTGATCTTAGTCTAACTCACGAGTGCAAATTAGTTTATAATCTTGTGAGCATTTCGTATTTGGTTAAGTTTAAGCTTATGTTAAATTAAGCTTAGGTCGAATGATCCGATTAAAGATATTTTTAACGCAACAAATGTCAGAGATTGGTTTCTTGAAACATTTTTCGCGAGTATCGACCAGTGCGTGTGTGGGTTTTCTTTAAGAGGCTGGTACTTTTCATGAAAATAACAATTTAGTTTCCATAAAATATTTCTTGCTGGCTCTGTAGTACGATAATATTTGCTGTTATTGTGCAAATGAGAGGAGCATTCTTCATCCAAATATATTAAAGATCGATAATTATAGGATAATTTTACCGGGCTGGAAGATTATCAGCTGGCCTGTGGGGAAGTTGCCTGATGGTAGTTTGATTCTTTGTTGCCAAAAAAGACCTTTTTGCCATCATCTGAACTACTGGATCTAAATGTTTGTAGAAATGACAACAAAAGTTTCATGGCTCAAGCCTCTGATAATATCCTTTGGTCTGTTTAATTGAAAAGTTATAATAGTCATTAATTTTGTATGGATGATAATATTTTTGTTTCAAAGAGTGCTGTGGATTTTTGTCATCTAAGATAAGTTGAATTAAAGATCTTTATGTTGCCCATTTGGTTCAGGTTTCAAGTGTTTGAACAATCATGACATTGAACACTCCAGACACTGCATTTTCTAATTTGAAGTCATCAATATTTGAATTTCCCAAAGGTTGTTTCAAGAACTCCTCCCTAACTAGCCATCCACATCCAACAGAAAATATTCTTCTGCCTTTCTTTCTGACTTCCTTTGTCAAGTATCTGTATGTCAGTCATAACTCTTGATCAAATGGAAAATACTGAAAGCAAATGATTTTGTCATAGCATGTTTCATAGTCTGGTACCTAATATACCTGTAATTCAAAGGGATTTTCCCAGAAAATATCTATTCTCCTTCTACTGTCTGAGGGTGTTTGGTTTGAACCACTGCCATTCCTCTGGAGTCCTCTAATAGCACTTTCAACTTTTTTCATTCATACATTATATTATTATTAATAATGAGTTTTCTGAACAAAGAGAGCTATTTTTGTTATATGTACAAAGTAGGTATTTGGGTCATGCCTCTGGTGTTTAAAACACACGAGGCTCTGCAATGATCACTTTCATTCAAATATTCAATAATTTATAGCATGGGAGCATTGTTCCAGGTATACTGGATGACTTCATTGCAATTATATGTTTTTACAATCCTTCACATTGTCAGTGGAGGGAGGTGCAATGGCCTCCTCCCTAGTGCACTTGTCCCCAGATCAAGCAGCCTAGGTTCGATCCCTGACCAGGACATTGTGTTGTGCTCTTGGTCAAAACACTTTAATCTCACAGTGCCTCTCAACCTTGCTACAACTGTATGGACTAGCATCCCATCAAGGGGGCAGTAGAAGTACTTCTAGTCGCTTCATGTTAAAGAAATCAGGAAAAGCTCCGGCCTGATGGGCCACTTGGCTCATATGCAGAGTTTACCTTCACCTGGTCAGTAGTGATTATTGACTTTGTTACACTTAGCTGGGTCTGGAAGGTATTACCAGGATCTGGAATTTGACCGAACTATGGTGCAGGATTCCCTAAATTCAACATATCTTTACAGGATTTGACGTCAAAAATTTAGGCATAAGATGTGGGATGTCTTTATCGAGTCACCTTAGATTTATGCTAACCCAGGATGTTCATTGTATTCTTCAAATTTCGAACTGAACAAATAGAAACCCCAAGTATATTGACAACATTTTCGCGTAACTTTCGGCATAGAGGTGGAGATTGACGGGAAAAACTTGAATTTTGACATTTTAAATCCCTTGTCCAAATTTCCGAGTCCATACGTTTTCATCCTTTAGTGCTAGGTGACCATTTCCGGTCCCCAACCAGAGGCACAACACACAATAAAGGAACAAGGTCAGTTCTTATGTATCCAGGGCGTTTTTTCTTGAACGTTTCCATGGTATGGGAGGGGTAACTTTCACCAGGGAGGCAAAAGAAGGCAAAACCAAAACAACAACTAACAACAACAAAAGAGGCTGAGCATCTATCAAGCACAGAGGTGGCGTGTTTCAGATGATCGTTCGGTGGGGTCAACGCCCAATATCACTCACCTATTTTTTCCAGTCGCACGCTAAGCCCATTTGTGCTACTCGCTCTGTAGTAGGCTAATACAAGGGGCGGTTCTGAATACATTGACCTTTCAGGAACACCAGCAAAGAGAAAGCTGACACCTGACATGGATAAAGTGGAGATACTTCATGACCTTCCAGTGTCGTGTGGTCAGGGGATCACAGAGGAAAAGATGGATGCTTTAACAAGATTGCCTGCCAGGAAGGATGATATCTTCATCGTGTCATACCCCCGATCAGGTTAAGAACCTTTTAAGTAGTTTCCTAATAGGTAGCTCTTTGATGCAAATGGGAACAGTTCCAATGTAAACGTGACTCTTGTTAGAGGCAGTGGTCAAATTCCACCCTCCCCCGCCTTTATTACCCAGTGCAAAGAAGAGGTAATGTCTACTGCGCTACTTTTTATTCTGAAACGTTTCTCAAAATCTTTTATTATTAATATCTACTGAGCATCTAATTTTACCTGTCAAGGACACTCGACGCTGGAAGCCTGGTAAACTAAGAAAAAATATCTGAATGTGACTTAATCTAAAGTATCATTGCAGGTTCAACGTGGACTCAGGAAATCGTATGGCAGATAATTCACGATGGCAAAATTTCTAAGGGTAGACTGGATGAAAGAATGCCTTTTATCGAAGGAATGATTGCTCCTATTAAATCTTATCCTTACACCGTGACCCACGTGGAGTCCATAGAAAAGGTGTTTACGAGCTTTCCTGAACCACGTGTATTCAAAACTAATCTTCCGTATGACATGGTTCCCAAGGGCCACGATGAAGCTACCAAGCCTCGCTACATTTATGTCATGCGCAATCCCAAAGATGCCTTTGTATCCCGTTATCATCATTTTCGTAATATGCCTTATTTGAAGGAAATTCCCACGTGGGATGAGGCCTTTGAACGTTTAATGAAAGGGAAAGGTTAGTAAGGGAACGTGACAAAGGTATGCTTAACTGTTTCAAGCACTTTTCAAGACTCAGCAATGAGTCAAGTTAAGGTAAGGTAACGGTAACATCTTTATTTAGACATGGTATTTCCTTCAGGACTCTACAATGTCCAAAAAATAAGTCCAACTAACTAACTGAATTAAATTAAAAAAACTACTACAATAAAAGAAGTGATCAAAAAAACCTGCTTTACCGGGAAGCCGTTTATAAAAGCAAAATACTATTAAAATCATAATTCTTCAACTAAGATTTCCATTCATTAAGACAGCGTGACTGTCGAATGTCCAAGGGCATGCAGGCTGTTCCACAACTGATTCAGCTCTGCTGTATGACAGACTTCTTTTAGTGAGAGGCTGTGAGATGGCAAGGTAAACAGTCACTATGTCTTAGGTTATAGCTAACGGAAAACAAAGTGCGAACTAAGATAGTCCGGAACCGAGTTATTTATAATTTTATACATCATTGATTTATTAACAAGGCCTTGACGGTCCAGTTTAACCCAGTTTACCATCAACAATAATTCGTCAGTAAAACGATCGCAATAGACCACTTTCGATATATTAAAATTCAGCTTGGCTGCGAGGCTTAGAGGACACAAACAAAGGAAATTGAACGGACATGTTTATTCATTTCTATTGTTTGTGTCCTCTAAGCCTCACTGTCAAGCTGAATTTTAATATATCGAAAGTGGCCTATTCGAATACGTTATGACGCGTGCAGCACCCGGGGGGGGGGGGGGGGCTTGGTATTCCCTATGATGGCCTATACGGGGAGGATCCACCCGAAAGGGGTACTATTTTCAGGCTTAAGGTATATAAGAGGGATTTCACAAGTTGAGGTATACAAAAGGATAGGGAACTCGGTCATTTAGGTATTTGAAAAGGCCTTTAATTATCATATTTCGAATAGACGCCCCTTATGGCTCTATCAGTTTATTTTTTACGATAACTGCAGAAATTCGCGCTTGCTCATTGGCTAACGTTTATTGTCAATAAGCGGACAGACACATTATTTTATAATTTATGCGATGTGCCTACTAGCGAGAGCGAACAATTTGACAATCTGTCATCGTAAAAAACAAATTGACGTCAGTTTTTAATGCGTCTGTCTGCTATCGCCTCTTGGATCCACAGCTACTTTGACAATGTCATGACGAAATTCATGATCAATAACAGAATAGACGCATGGAAAACTGACGTCAGTTTGTTAAATTAAGGGATGGGTCATAATTACCACTCTTTATCAATTAATGCCACAATCATGGTATCAAAAAACTGCCCAATCACTGTTGAACACGTTGGTATTATTTTTGCGACACAATAGGTTACCATAGCAACACTATGACCTGCTAAAAACACCCTAAATTTCAGCTTTAAGCGCTTATATTTAAAAATGGCACGGTGAAATTTTTTCTTATTATATAATTTTAATAAGCAGGATAAGATGCAACTTTCGGCAAAGTTCAAAAAAATTCTGTACTTGGGGTTCAGAGCCACCTTGAATTTTCGAAAATTTAAGGTGTTTAAGGAACAATTTGTTTAGAAAGCTCGTTGATCAGTGACACTCCCAAGTAAGATTTTCATCAAACTGATTATGTGTACACCTAAGAAATGCACAGTCGAGACTTGCTTTATCGGAAAATGGTGATTGTGGCAGTAGGATCCCCTGTAAAATTAAACAACCTTTATCTCGGTTACCGGGCTGGCTCGGTTACCGAGCTCAACAATTGTGACTGTTTACGATTTTTCTTCAGAATATCATCGAGAATTTTTACACATGGCCATGACAAGCCAAATCTTTATTTGTCGACTTATTGACCTTTACGATAGTGAGGTTAGACAGGGCCGTAGCCAGAAAAAAATTTTGACTGAGGCAATGTCTATGAATAACTTATGACTGAGGCAATCAGTCCATGGTTGAGTTCTCTTCCTAGGTATTAGGTACTATAAACAACAAAAGCCAAAGAAATGACCGAGGCAAGTGCCTCGGTTGGCCTGTTACTAGCTACGGCGCTGTTAGAAAACAATAACGGGAATAGGAAATTGCGTTATATAAACATTGGATTTGTATGCAGCCTTAGGTGGTGTGTGGTTTGATCACGTGCTAAGCTGGTGGAAACACAGAGACGATCCTAACATTTTGTTTCTTACGTACGAAGACAGAATAAAGGTAAGAAAATGGATTGAAGCCTCGATCAATAATGATTTCTTAAAACATAAGCAGGCGAATATTGAAGTTAATAGCCGACGTTTCGGCATACTCTATAGCCTCAACAGCCTAGTACTCGTTCTGGTAAAATCAGAAACGTATGAATGAAAGACAAAGCTATTTTCTTCCTCTCACGAAGCTTCAAAAACAATTTCAAAATTTAATCGGCTCTTTGTGTAGTTGTTCTTCCAGCGTCGAGTGTTGTTCAAAGTCACCACACAAACACAATTTTGTACACAACGGAACACACTCAAAGGTTGAGGCGTGGGCGCGTTGGTCAGCCAGGTCCAAGATATGTTTTAATTGTGACAATAAACTTACAACATTGTGGATCAGGATACATCAGATAACATCCTACAGTTGTTAAAAACCCTTTTTTAGGAAATCTAGAGACCGTGTGCCGCAAACCAAATGCAGTGGCACCACCTTTAGGGTTTTAAGGCTGATATATCAACAGCAGAATGGAAGATAAATCAGATAACGTTACTATTAAAATAAAAATGAACCTTATGCGAAGGTGCTAATGGCAAGACTGACCGTTGTTTCTCAACCGTCTCTTTTTACAAGCTTACTAACCATGACCCTTCGTGTACTACGTTAGTGCCTAGTTCTCTGTTCCGTGTCGGCAAAATGTTATGTTATGTCTATAAGATTATCACAAATTACAGATCGTTTACTTTCATTTTGTTGGCATTGTGTTTTTGATGGGAAACTGGAAATGGAAATAATTTCCAGAGAGTGGATTCCACGATACACAATTAGCTCAACCGATAGGTGTCTTTTCCAAAACGGAATACCTGAAAGTAGCCTACAAGCCTTGAACCTTTTGGAATGTTTTCTCCCAACTGCTGTTACCCGAATCGTAAGCGTTTTGCTTGAAAAATTTCCCAATTTTCGAAACTGTGGCGGAGGTCTGCATCCCACCAGCCCATACACCTGTGGGCGTACGTAACTTTTCCCTTGTTATGTTTCGTTTTCACAGCTACACTGTTAATGTTACACTGTTAATGGCCTCATTAATTTTGCTGATTATTTAATGTCTCCTATATTTAGGATCCAGCAGATGCCGTGGAAAAGATAGCCAAGTTCATTGATAAAGAAATCTCTCCAGAAACACGTGATCTCATTGTCCAACAAACTACATTTGGTGCCATGAAAAGCTCTGAACACACGAACTTTACATGGTTTGATGGAATAAAGGGGGATGGCTTTATTCGAAAGGGACAAGTAGGAGAATGGAAAAACTTCTTCACTGAGGAACAGAACGAGTTATTTAATAAAGTGTTCAAAGAAAGAATGGAAGGAACTGGGATTGCATTCGACACTTAAGAAACTTGCCATCCCTTGAGCAACTAGACGATGTAATGCCTTTAGCACTGGACTCAGTTGAGAATGCAGAAATGTTTGGGACATTTTAATTTGTAAAGATTCTGAATTTGCTCATCATAAAACTGGTCAACACTGAATAACAACAAGTTGAACAAACCATTAAGTGTTCGCTTTCTAATATCGTTTCTTCTTTTCAGCTTGCAAAGTGGGAGGTTTAGGGGGTCAGAACCCCGGGTCAGAAGGCGGATTACAACGGGGCATCAAAAGTTTTGCCGCTCAGTTCTCCCGCGCTGTGCGCTCTGCCCTGATAAGCCGCCTGTTTTGCTGGCTACTGTTTCACTCCTTACTTTAAAGACTGAAAAGACACGAGAGATCATCGTAGCTAATAATGTACGTAATAAACGCAGTTCTAAAAACAAACCCTGAAAAAATTTACGGAATGAGTTGCGAAGCTATTAGCTACTTGTGCGCGTCAGGTTTTGCTTTCAAAAACTTCAGCAAACTCGCCAAACAAGCAAAAACGATATGGAACTATCGAAAACAGATTTTTGTTATGATTAAGCATTGTTCTGAGGAACTCACAAAATTAACTCTAGAAGTAGAAAGTATACTCGCATAAGCTTTTTTCGTAAGTCAGAAGAACCTTGCATACGGCTGGGTGCCTAATGTTTGAATTAACCAATCAGGATTCTGCATTCGTAGACTAGCGCGAGCAGGTCGTACTCGGTCACATCGCAAAATTTAAATTCCTGTTTTTAACCCTGAATAACGCACCTTTTCCCATTGTCACCAAAAATGTTGCTGATTCGTATAAAAAAAGGATTTCGTGGAATTTCTTTAGAAATCTAAGCTCGAGTGTGAGTGAGATGAATCTGCTAGTTTAGGTATGCCCCGGTTTACTGCATCACACCCAGTTTATGCTCGGACCCAATTGTTTCACCGCCCGGCTTTTTTTCCGCCCTGCCATGACGTTTGTAATATCGCTGCAGTGCTCTACCAAATAAGCTATCAAGCCAAAGGGGAGCTGGTAACGTTGTGAGTTCATAATATACCCGCATATGGTGCAGTGGATATAAGAGTCTATGAAAGATCAAAGTAATAGCAAATTTTGAAATACAGACCACTAAAATCTTTTTATCGACTTGTTTGGAGGACAACTTCAGTTAAATGTTCTCAAAACCGACGCGAGAAACGTGAAATAAATGCTCATCTTTGCGCGCAAGTTCACCGAGAATAGACCGCGGACACGCAACAATTTCTCAGCGGATTAAAAAGAGGCATTATAATAAATGTTTTACTGAAGTATCTTGTTTGACCCGTACTTGTAGATTATTATTCATTCAAAATATTTCCCCGTTACTGATTGCTTAAAACCACACGCATAATTCACTATAATCAGCTGCTGTTTACTGAATATTGAACCAATGACGTCGAAAGTGCAGCCCGCTGCAAATTGAATTGATGACGTCAAAATGACGTCAAAAGTGCAGCCCGCTGCAGATTATTGAACCGTTGACGAGAAAACCTGGTGAGCGGAAAAATAAAGAGCGAAATGGCGAAACTCCTTTAAGAACGGGGAAGTATTTTGAATGAATAATAAAGCAATTATTGAATTCGGCTTTCGTAGGATATGAAGAATTCTGCAGATCTCGGATAACACCCTCCTTCATCTGCACAATTCTTCATATCCTACGAAAGCCTCATTCAATAATTGCTAAATATTGGTGGAGTTCTCTTTTTGACACGTTTTTGGAACCCGCCTGGGGCTCGATTGGTAATTCTGCAAAAAGAGAACTCCACCAATATTTTTTTAATACGGACCACGAGCTTCTTCAGTGAAATATATTTCTTTTCATAATATTCAACTTGTGCCTTACCTCACCTTTCAACCTTGACACTTAAAGACAATCGCTGACACACTGTATTCGTACTGTGGCTTGTAATCGTCCTCCCTCCCACTCTCACCGTTCAGTGTTGATTAGAAAATAAAACTGAGGTCTGGTCTGAAGTCTGGTAAGCTCTAACAGGTGTGTATGGGGAAGCTGGAGGTATTCCAACCTCGGCAAAACAGCAAGAGATCTAATATTTCTACGTCTTGTGTTATAAACTTGGCTTTAATCACAACAATTCTTAGTACTCCAGACTTGTTCTTTCCGTTCAAAATCACACCTGGCAGTCTAAGATTTTTTCTCTTCCTACTAAGCTCCTCTTTGCATAGCGTTCGGTTGTGTACTTCTTCTCATCAATCAAATCATTTCTACAATCATTAAATTTGATTTACCACAAAAGAGAATAGGTGTGATAATAAAATATGATTGCATAAATCAAATTTATTTCTTGAAAGTCAACTTGTCAGCCCCAACAAGACATGCGAGGACGGCTATAAGTGTGATCTGTATAGAAAGTCATAAAATAAAACTAAAATTTTATCTTAAACTAAACTACTAAAAGCTTGTTTGTTATTTTGTGGCAGTACAATGACATTTAGTTCGTTAACCTTTAAAGTCTATCGTAATTCCTGTTCCTCTCATTTTTTCATTGAACACAGTATCAAACAACTCTTTCTGTTCCTAAGTAAAGTAGTTTTTCCATTCTCCTACTTTTCCCTTTCGGACGTAGCCATCCTTCTTCATTCCCTCGACCCAACTGTAATTCGTGTGTCCAGAGCTCTTCATGGCACCAAATGAAGTTTGTTGGACAATGAGATCACGTTTCTGCAGAGAGTTCTTTACCAATGAACTTGGCTATCTTTTCCACGGTATCCCCTGGATCCTTAACAACAACACCACTCAAAGAAAATATATCAGCTTCAAAGAAATTAAGTTAAAAATTAATAGAATCCATTGTAGAGAACCCATTTGCGACGTTTAGTTATTCTTTCAGATGATTTTATCTAGACAATTTTGCAGCAACTTCCCTTCTCTTCCCTTCCCTTCCCTTCCCTTTCCTTTCCTCAGCTCAGCTCAGCTCATTATCATCTTCATTTTCATTATCATTATCATTATCATTATCATTGTTCGCATTCCCTCACAAATATTCCATTCCTTGATGTGATGGTCTCACTTAGGGATGGTCTCTTAGAAACCGACCTTTACACTAAACCCACTGACAAACATCAATATTTACTTATATCCTCATGCCACCCCACCCACAGTAAACGTTCCATTCCATATAGCCTTGCACTTCGCCTTCGACGCATATGCTCTGACAATGACACTTACAAACAACGCTGTAAGAAACTCATGGACTGCCTCGTAAATGGAGGTTACGAACTTAACTTCCTTAAAACCCAGATCCGTCGTGCTTCTGACATTTCTTGGAACGACGCTCTTAAATCCCGCTTTACCTAACATATCCCGTATAATTCACAAACGCTTTAACGTGCTTTATTCATCTGGTCGCTAATCTCCCTTTAGTAGCCTACCGGCGTTGTACAAACATTAGTGACATTCTAGTTAGAGCTAAATTGCCGGAACCTACTAACACCGACCAATCTAGGGGCGCTTTCCATTTGGTCAAAAATCCCGAAAATTCCGGTTCGGGGCTAAATGAAAAACGTTTTTTCGGTTCGCCCGACTGGAAAATTCCCGGAAAAAGGGGTTTCGACAAAACACTGACCCCCGGTCAACTGACCCTTTACTGACCCCCTTACTGACCCCCTACTGATCCCCTATAAAATCAATGAAACTTCCAAGATGGCGGACGCGTTACATATTTCCGACTCCTGTTCTCCTTTCACTGTTTAGGGGAGATGTTGTTGACGGAAAATCGAGCACAGAATAAGATTGAGTATCATCAAATGTTGCATTCGTACGCATTGGGAAATGAAGAGAAACGCTGACAAATGAACAGGCTCGCGAAAGGATCGCGATGGACTGCTCGTGTTACGAACACGCATGTAAACCTCAACCGGAAGACGAATTTCATCTACCAGGAAAAGTAACAAAAATAAATTTCATAATGTATCATGGCATAATTTGGATAGCACAAGGTGCGAAATAAGAGGTAAATCGATTGAAAACAGTAATTCCACTAACCGTCCATGGCTAAAGTCACGTGCAACGTAGTTTGCATGTGCGTGCAGAAGGCGAGGGAGCTGGGACTACAAGCTTGCCATAATAAACTTCCGGTTGATGTAAACGTGTGCGTGTCGCTCGCGGTTTGTTGCGCGCGTGTTTATTTGCCAGAATTTCCTCGCTATTTTTATTGCTTAATTTTCTAGCGGATTCAAATGCCATGCTTGCTGATATTCCAACTTAGTTTGTGCTCGAGTTTCCGTGGCAAATCCTTCAGCCAAATGAGAAGGGACTCGGAAATCTGCAACGCGGCCGCCATCGCTTGGAAGTTTCAGGTAAGCTAAATTTATTGATGAACTCGAATCGGGTCCCATTGTTAGTTCTGGGCTTTTTTAATTTTCATTTTCCCATTGATTTTATAGGGGGTCCGTAGGGGGTCAGTGTTTTGTCGAAACCCCAGAAAAAGTGGAACTGCTCAGAAGGTAGTCCCGTTTTCCCGTGTGCCCAGCGGTTTTGGCCTTGAATTACATATGTACTTCATATATGAGATCCACTTCCGCGTTCGGTCGACAGCATTTGTGTTGTGGTAAGTGGTCCTCTAAAATCTAAACCGGTTTCTGCCTATTATTGAGTGAAAGTCATCAGAAAATCGACAAAGTGCCAGTGAAATATAAATATTTGAATGAGTTGTGCAAAACTTTGTTTCGGTTTTACCAAGATGGAACTCCTTGTTTTGTAACATTGCTTGAGATGTTATTATGCAGCTATCAATGTTATGCCCGAGAGGGGGGGGACCACGGGATGAGGTGGGGACTTTGAACGTCCTTGTGCACCCCACGTGGGGAATTTTAGCAATCTTTGAACATAAATGTTGGCCCCGGGATCGGGAAGTTTGAACAGTGTAAAATGAAAGCGAGGAGGGTTTTGAATGCGGGGAGCTTGGATACGAATGTTCCGCCATCTTGAAAGTACCAAGAATTCCCAGAAGTCGAAGCTTTCCAGTTGCAATAAAATGGAGGAACGAAAGGACTTTAACAAACCATTGGGTTTTTTTTAAATATTTATGTATTTGTAAACAGCTACTTTGTTTCCGTTCCAAAGTCTTACCGAATTTTCATGTAATTGCTATTTATGCTATTCTTTTGTCTTTTTGTGATTGTTGGTTAATCAAGTGCAGCAGTTAATTTAACTGTTTTTGTTTTTTTGTATAAACAGGTAATATCACATGTAACTACAGCAAGAGGGCCAACAATAACTTGAAGACCGAGGACAAACATAAACGCTCTTAATTGAAACTTTAAGATTCTACATGAAAAACTGGAATAGTTGTATATGTTGACGCAATAATATATATAGTGAGCGGTAATATTTGGGGAGTCTGTGAATTCATCAGCTAAGTGAAATTATTAAAGAAAACAAAGTCAAATTGAAGCTTGTTTTCGAGGCTTTAGTAGTATGTAATTTTTTTTATAAACAGAGCTGACCTTCCCGCTCCCTTTCACTGGAGCAGCATGATCAGTCAAATGCAAGCACACATTCTTTACTTCAGATGGGTTGAAATTCTCGGTCTGGTGGCTAACGTTAAACTCAAAACCTTCCCCAAGGTGGGGAACTTTGAATTGAAATCTTATCCCAAGGGTTAGGAAGTTTGACTCCAAATTTTCGTTTCTGATCAAAGTCCCCACCCTATCCCTGTAGTGTCCCGGATGTTTATATTAATATTATGGGATATGTAATGAGCATGCATGTGGTCTAGAGATGTGAAACGAATAAACACGTTGTCGTTGTGAAGCGAGTCTTTTGATATATTAAGACGAAAACACCACATTTGGCGACGAGGAAAACGGATATTTAACTCGCCGAACGGCTGCTGAAGTGGAAACGAGTTTAAACGGTGGACAAAACTCGCACAGATGGCCGTATGCTTGAGCGGATTACCTGGATTGCCTGCGTTCGACGCTGTCGGTGAACCAGGGATAGGGTGGGGACTTTGATCAGAAACGAAAATTTGGAGTCAAACTTCCTAACCCTTGGGATAAGATTTCAATTCAAAGTTCCCCACCTTGGGGAAGGTTTTGAGTTTAACGTTAGCCACCAGACCGAGAATTTCAACCCATCTGAAGTAAAGAATGTGTGCTTGCATTTGACTGATCATGCTGCTCCAGTGAAAGGGAGCGGGAAGGTCAGCTCTGTTTATAAAAAAAATTACATACTACTAAAGCCTCGAAAACAAGCTTCAATTTGACTTTGTTTTCTTTAATAATTTCACTTAGCTGATGAATTCACAGACTCCCCAAATATTACCGCTCACTATATATATTATTGCGTCAACATATACAACTATTCCAGTTTTTCATGTAGAATCTTAAAGTTTCAATTAAGAGCGTTTATGTTTGTCCTCGGTCTTCAAGTTATTGTTGGCCCTCTTGCTGTAGTTACATGTGATATTACCTGTTTATACAAAAAAAAACAAAAACAGTTAAATTAACTGCTGCACTTGATTAACCAACAATCACAAAAAGACAAAAGAATAGCATAAATAGCAATTACATGAAAATTCGGTAAGACTTTGGAACGGAAACAAAGTAGCTGTTTACAAATACATAAATATTTAAAAAAAAAAACCCAATGGTTTGTTAAAGTCCTTTCGTTCCTCCATTTTATTGCAACTGGAAAGCTTCGACTTCTGGGAATTCTTGGTACTTTCAAGATGGCGGAACATTCGTATCCAAGCTCCCCGCATTCAAAACCCTCCTCGCTTTCATTTTACACTGTTCAAACTTCCCGATCCCGGGGGCCAACATTTATGTTCAAAGATTGCTAAAATTCCCCACGTGGGGTGCACAAGGACGTTCAAAGTCCCACCTCATCCCGTGGTCCCCCCCCCTCTCGGGCATAACATTGATAGCTGCATAATAACATCTCAAGCAATGTTACAAAACAAGGAGTTCCATCTTGGTAAAAACCGAAACAAAGTTTTGCACAACTCATTCAAATATTTATATTTCACTGGCACTTTGTCGATTTTCTGATGACTTTCACTCAATAATAGGCAGAAACCGGTTTAGATTTTAGAGGACCACTTACCACAACACAAATGCTGTCGACCGAACGCGGAAGTGGATCTCATATATGAAGTACATATGTAATTCAAGGCCAAAACCGCTGGGCACACGGGAAAACGGGACTACCTTCTGAGCAGTTCCACTTTTTCTGGGGTTTCGACAAAACACTGACCCCCTACGGACCCCCTATAAAATCAATGGGAAAATGAAAATTAAAAAAGCCCAGAACTAACAATGGGACCCGATTCGAGTTCATCAATAAATTTAGCTTACCTGAAACTTCCAAGCGATGGCGGCCGCGTTGCAGATTTCCGAGTCCCTTCTCATTTGGCTGAAGGATTTGCCACGGAAACTCGAGCACAAACTAAGTTGGAATATCAGCAAGCATGGCATTTGAATCCGCTAGAAAATTAAGCAATAAAAATAGCGAGGAAATTCTGGCAAATAAACACGCGCGCAACAAACCGCGAGCGACACGCACACGTTTACATCAACCGGAAGTTTATTATGGCAAGCTTGTAGTCCCAGCTCCCTCGCCTTCTGCACGCACAT
>JAHPZR010028691.1:0-10666 GCA_019787425.1 Platygyra sinensis
TTAAGTGCTGTAAAATCGAATTTTGAGCCAAAGAATAGACTTAACAAGGTTATGTATGATAGAGGTTATATAGTAGAGTAAAACCTTTATTTAAGTGTCTATGTGCTTAGCCTACAGTACTGTAGATAGACTAATTGGGGACACTAGTATAATAGCAACAGTAATTTATTGACATAATGTACAATGTACTTATAAAATTTGATTCAATATACGATTTATTAAATCCATTTTGAAATCACTGGTTATCCTTGCAATGTGATTGGCTCTCAGCGGGGAGATTTATTTACGAATCACACTATTGTTTGCTCTAAATCGCATCTTTTTCTCAGCCGGAAAATGCAGGAAAATGAAAGACAAAAAGCCATTGTCTGGTAAATTTGGCTATTAAATTGTGCAATTTCAAAATGGATCAAATAAAATAGCAATTGAACTTCAGATCTTGCAATTTTGGCCTGAAATCATAGTTGTGATTTCAAATTGAACTCTGGCTGTGCGTTTGTTCAGTTTGAAATCACGCTAACCTTATGATTTCAGACCAAATTGCACTCCACTCAGTTCAATTACCATTATTAACAATAGGACATTTCATAACACAAAGAAAAAACTAAATTAAAATCTGTTTGAAATTGCTCCAAAAGGTACACAGAAATAAGCCTTTAACAAACAGAAGCAAAATAAGAAAAAGAAAAGGGGATCAAATGGAGAATTAAATTAACTCTCCTGACTACAGCATGTAAATGTACAGAACTTTAAATAATGTGTATGGTCATAATTAATAGTCTTTTCTGGATGTCTCATTACATAGTCAACAATGGATGGACATAAGACATATCTAGACAGATGGTGGACAAAGTTGGATGGACAATGGGCCAACCCAAAACATTCAAAGCTTTCAAGACCAACTAGGTAAATACATGTGAACGCACACAGTTACTCTGGATCATGTGCAAAGCCATTTAATCAAGGGCTGTCAGTAAGTTTTAATTCACCTGTGGCCTTGATCTTCAACCTGTAACAAACTGGTTACTTTATGGGCAAATTGTATCAACTACAGGCCAGTTCACCTGTAACATTAAGGGTCCATCAAACATACTCAGCCATAACAGGTGCTAAAGGATATGGCTCTTATTGACAGCCCTGTAATCAATGTCTCATTTCATAGTCATCAGTGGTCGGACAGTACTAGTAGGCAAGTGTAGACAGACAGTGGACATAGCTGGATGGGAAATTGTTGTTGAGCTAAGCTATGTACAGTCTGACCAAGGCAGTCATTAAAACTAGGTAC
Organism: Platygyra sinensis; assembly: GCA_019787425.1. Classification (NCBI taxonomy): domain Eukaryota; kingdom Metazoa; phylum Cnidaria; class Anthozoa; order Scleractinia; family Merulinidae; genus Platygyra; species Platygyra sinensis. The sequence continues at coordinate 1,286 of JAHPZR010028691.1, forward strand.
ACATGCAATTGAAGGATTCGGTGGAAAAAGGGCGTTAGGTTTTTTACTCAAAAGTGAAACTTGTCAAAAACGCTCCAAATTTCGCATGCAGTTTTGTTTCTGTGTGTCAAACAATGTTCTGCATGTTTGCTTCCTTTTTGAGATATTACGTATGCAAAAAAACACATTTTTCCAAGGGCATCCTCTGGGGACCTTCTGTTGAATGGAAAGCAAAAGAAACCTTTTGTTTCGCCAAGCGATGAAGTCACTATAATACCTTAATCTCTTACTACTGCTTCCCAGAACCTTCCCAGCATGCATTTTGATCACATTCGGCAAGACAATCACCCTTTAACTAATTACAGAGTGTGTTTTTTTCCTTTTTTATTCCAACATAATAATGGCCAACAAGAAGCGATCGATTGAAACATAGATCTGTGATCCAGGTTGCGTTGATTTTACTTCAAATCAGTATGATTTGTAGTGTCGTAAACTTCTGGGATCAGGGCCCATGCAGATGTAAGGAGACCTGTGCATTGCATAGAAGGGTTAATCTGTCAGCCCTACATTTTGAGCTTATACGTTGCAGGCAGTTAAAATGAATAGAGATCCTTGCTGTCACGCTTTAAAGTGAAATCAACATTTTAACCTATTTAAGCCCGAAATCGCCGTTTTTGAGCTTACGCGCTGCGTGAAATGGACATATTGCTTGTTTTTAAGTGAAATCAACATCCTTGCTGTTACGCTTTAACGTGAAATGTGTGGTTCCAGAAAATATCCATACCCCCCACGGATGGTTCTTTAGTTTTGACTCCCCACCCCCTTGGAATTTCCCTTCCAGAGGGTCATTTGTGGACCCCCCTCCCCCCCCCAACCCCAGGAATTTCCATTTTTTTTGGAGGGGGTTCTTTTTTAAATTAACGGCATTTCTAAGTTTAAATAAATCAGAAAATAGTTCTTTTATTTTCACACAACCTTTACTAATAAGTTGTTGCACACACTACAACAATATTTCGTAAGATTATGCAGTGTTCACTCGAGATAAAATAGCGATGTTCTAACAAGCGAGCTAAGAAATAGTTAAAAATTAGGTTGATAATTTTTGTACCATTGTAAAACGAAACGAAAAACTTCAAAAATTGTTGCTATTTAAAAAAATGGCATGCACAAATCGTAAAATAACAAATTAACTAACAGCTGAACATCGACCTTTGAATCTGTATGTGACGATATCTGTTTTAATTATTCACTTCCAGTCTAGTTTCATAGCTGACATTGTCATGGTAACAGTTCAGACCATGCTTTCCGGTTTTAGACTTGTAAGCTGTAGTCGAGTGCGTAGATTAAAACACACCAGTCTTGATCTCCAGTTCTGTCTCTGTTCTACATACGAACAACGATACATGATAGAATCGGCGAATCTTTAACTCTGCTTGCATTTCGTCCCAAGAAATCGAGAGTTGTAAGCCGTAAACACGAACCTCACAAACATGTCTGATCACGAAGATGCACCGCCAGCACAACCCACACAACCTCAAGTCATCCATGTTGGATCGAATTTACCGCTGCCGTTGGCACTTCAGCTTAAGGGCAATTCTTCTGGTAACTGGAAACGATTCAGGCAAGCGTGGGACAACTACGAGATTGCTGCTCGTCTCAAAACCCAGGACAAGGAATTTCGTACAGCCACGGTACTCCCTTGCATCGGGCAAGACGCTCTGGATATTTATGACGGTTTGGCCTTTGATGAAGAAGCACACAAGAAAGATATTGACATTGTTCTTCAAAAGCTAGAAGAGTTCTGCGTTGGAAATAAGAATGAAATCTACGAACGCTACTTGTTTAATAAAAGGGATCAAGCTGCAGGAGAATCTATCGACACCTACGTAGCTTCTCTGCGTTTGCTGTCGAAGACTTGCAATTATGGCGCGCTCAGAGATAATTTAATAAGGGATCGCATGGTGGACAAGGGGATCCGAAAGAAGCTCCTTCAGGAGAGTAAGCTAACCCTTCAAAGCTGCATCGATATCTGTAGAGCAAACTAGTGTACCAAGCAACAATTGCAAACAATGGACCAGTCAGACGAGGTCAATGCCATGGATGAGAAAACACCGAAACTGATCACAAGAAGTCAAAATGTGATCCAAAAAGTGATAAGACCCCGAAACTGATCAACTGCAAGTTCTGTGCAAAGAAACATGAGGAAAAGAAGGAGAAATGTCCGGCGTGGGGCAAGACCTGCGACAAATGTGGTGCGAAAAATCATTTTTCTTTGGTTTGCAGTAAACATAGGCCGCCGCCGAAGAGCAAGAAATGGAGAGATACGCAAAAGGATCGTCAGTCGAGATCTAAAGTAAACATGGTTGATGTGCAGGAAGAAAGTGATAGCGACGACTACTGCTTAATGGTCGAATCCGTAAATTTTGTCTATCACAAAGAGTCTCTGAAGAAGATATTTGCTACCATGGTTTTAAAGGAATCCCAAGTCAAATTTCAGCTCGACAGTGGTGCAACCGTAAACATCTTGCCAGTTGAAATCTATCAAGAAGTCCAAAGGGACCCTGAGTTGAAACACTTGAAGAAAACACAAACTACCCTGGTTATGTTTAACAACTCAGAGCCCAAGCCTCTAGGAACTGTCGAAACTGCAGACTGGCAACCCCAGGAATGGTGAGTGCTATCTCATAGAGTACACTGTGGTATCTAATGGATTTAAAGCACTTCTTGGTGCGTTGTCCATACAGCAATTTAACCTTATGTCAGTCAATGTTGACAACATTATGTTAGTATCCGGTGACACTCCTAATTGGTCCAGTGTCCTTGCTGACTACAAAGAGGTCTTCACAGGAGAGGGCAAGTTGGAAAAAAAACTTCATCTTACTGTAGATAAGACTGTTTCGCCCCTGATTCTGCCTGTCCCAAAGGTACCGCTTGCTGTGAAGGAAGCTCTTAAGAAAGAAATTGACTGCCTCGTAGCCCAAGAAATTCTCAAGCCAGTTGATACTCTGACAGACTGGGTGTCGTCAATGGTGGTGGTTACGAAGAGTAATGGCAAAATACGTCTGTGTATTGATCCAAAGCCACTGAACCAGGCCCTCAAGCGAAACCATTATCCACTTCCTGTAATTGATGATTTGTTACCTGAGCTGTCAAAGGCAAAGGTCTTCAGCGTAGTAGATGCCAAGAATAGATTTTGGCATGTCCAGATGGATACTGACAGCAGCTTCCTCACAACCTTTGGAACCCCATGTGGCCGATACCATTGGACCAGAATGCCATTTGGTATTTCCCCTGCACCTGAAGAGTTCCAGCGATGCCTCCACACTGCCTTGACAGGACTTCAGGGAGTTGTGCCTATCTTTGACGACATCTTGATCTACGGACTCGGTGAAACTAAAGCAGAAGCCATTGAAAACCATGACCAGCGTCTCATCGCCCTTTTTGAACGTTGTAAGAGCAAAGGCATTAAGCTAAACAAGGAGAAGTGCAAGTTCCGCCTCTCTGAAGTTTCCTTTATGGGCCATGTCATATCTGAAGAAAGCTTGAAGCCGGATCCGGCTAAGATCCAAGGGGTTCAGGAGATGCCCACCCCAGAAAGCAAGCAAGATGTGAAAAGACCACTTGGTATGGTTAACTACCTTCAGAAATTCGCTCCTAATCTCTTAGAAGCCACTGCCCCAATGAGAGAGCTCCTCAAAGAAGAAAACCAGTTCCTGTGGGACGAGGAAGTTCAAGGTCGAAGTTTTAAGCGGGTCAAGCAACTGATCGTGGAGTCTCCAGTACTTAAGTACTTTGATCCCAAAGCAGACACTGAACTCCAATGTGATGCATCTGACAAAGGTTTTGGTGCGTGCCTCATGCAGGATGGCCAGCCAGTGGGCTATGCTTCAAGAGCAATGACGTCAGCAGAAGTCAACTATGCACAGATCGAAAAAGAACTTCTTGCTATTGTTTTTGGACTGGAACGGTTTGAACAGTATGTTCAAGGAAGACCAGTCAAGATAGAAACAGACCACAAGCCCCTTGAGAGTATCTTCAAGAAGAGTTTAATCAGCGCCCCAAAACGTCTACAACACATGATGCTGCGACTGCAGGAGTATGACCTTAAAGTTACCTACAAGAAGGGATCTGAGATGTATTTGGCAGATACGCTCAGTAGAGCATTTGTTCAATCGTCTGCTGTTGAAGACACAAGAGGAGATGCAGAGAAGGATACAGAGAGTATAAACATGGTCCAGTACCTCCCAGTGTCCGAGACGACACAGAAAATCATTCGCACTGCTACTGAATCAGACCCAGTCATGAAAGAACTCAAGACTACCATAAGAGAAGGTTGGCCAGAGAACAAAGACCTCCTCCCAGCAAGAATTAAAGATTACTTCTCTTTTCGTGAAGAGTTGACACTGCAAAATGGACTGGTGTTCAAAGGTGAACGTTTAGTTGTACTTGAGAGTCCAAGAAAAGAAATGAAGGCTAGAATCCATGCAAGTCACATAGGCATTCAGGGCTGCTTACGTAGAGCCAGAGTGGTGTTGTATTGGCCAGGAATGAACAGAGACATAGAGAACTGCATCGCTCAATGCCATGTCTGTAACAGTCAACCAAGAGAACAAACCAAAGAGCCAATGATCTGTCACGAGATACCAACCCGACCGTGGGAAAAGATAGCCGTGGACCTGTTCCAGCTGAATGGAAGAGGTTACATGGTCACTGTTGATTATTACTCAAGTTTCTTTGAAGTTGACAGCCTGACCACAAAAACTGCTGTAGAAGTTATCAGGAAGTTGAAGGCACATCTACAATCATGGACAAAGGCAGCTGAGACACTCCCCGAAAAAACACCTGTTTCGTTAAACGCGTGAGTTTTTCAATGTCTCATTTTGACATTTCGACCCCCTCTCCCCTTTTCAATGTTGTAACCAGGTCAAAGTGTCCACAGAGGGTATTGCAACATTGAAAAGGGGGAGAGGGGGTGCTGGCTATTGACAAAAAAGATGCTTTTTCAAATTACGGAAGAACGCCGATAGAACGTGTTTGTTTTGCTCAAATGTGTCAACACTTTTGTCCATGATTGTAGCCAGGCACGGTATACCAGATCAAGTCATATCAGACAATGGACAGCCATTTGCATCTGATAGCTTTCGCGAGTTTTCCAGCACCTATCAAGCCTGCAAATAATTTTTGCCTACAGGCAGGTCATTTGTCAGGCCAGAGGCCAGTTTTGACCGGACAAGAAGCCAGTCTGGCCGGACAAAAATACAAATCAGTATGAAAAGGTTTAATCAGTTTCAGAGAGGGCGATCTATTGATGCATTTCAACACATTTCAATCTTTTTAATCGGCGTTCAGATGACATAAATTTAAACTACATAAAATAAAGATTTTTTTGGAGAACCAAATCTAGATGGAGTTTTCAGTCTATTCCCTTCACGTTTGATTTTTTTGGTGGTTTTTGTATTTTATTAGTTATTATTAAGGCTATCATGCATTAGTAAATTCTCAGCTCCGACTATTGCATTTCTAGCTTATTGATTGGCTAAAAAACTCCGACTATGAGCCAATAGTCGGAGTTTTACGTCATATGGAAAATAGTGCGCCAAGTTTAAAACTTTTCGCTTTGTAAAATTGTGGAAATAAAAATCGGCGGCACAACCCGGTTTAAGAATTTACTAAAACAATTATTCCATTCGCCCTTGTTGGATATGAAGTGATTATAACCAACTCGCGCTACGCGCTCGTTGGTTATTTTATCACTTCATATCCAACACGGGCTCATGGAATAATTGTTATATAAGGGCGTATATTGCTTTTCACGCCAGCTTTTGGTACGATTGAGCTAATTTTTGGCAGAAAAGCATTGTTCTGTAATTGGAAAAAGACATTCATTCAGTACAGTTGGACTAAAAAAGCCCAATAAGTTAGTCACATTTGTCTTTATTCAATTGGAAATACCAAGCTCGCAATGCATTATAGGGCGATTTTCAGATGTGGCGTTTTTCGGCTTTTTTTGTTAGCAGAGAGAGACTTTGTTGCCGTGGTTTGGTCCATATTTCTCGTGATAAAAGCAAAACAGGATCAGATTAGCTATTGTTTTTCGTTTAATTTATTGTGTGAATGATTTTTTGACCGATTTCATGAGGAGATTAAAGTCATCAGACGGATAAGATGGAAATGAAAACTCCATGTTTAGGCGCCCACTCTGGCTCCTTGAACAAAACGTTAGTCGCTCGCACTCACAACTTAGGCGCCTCAGGCGACCGTTGAGCAGCAGCCTCGACTCATGCTAAACGGTATCTGACAGGTTCTAATTTATTTCAATTGATTTTGCAAATGTTTTGCTTTTGTACGTCCATGATTGCGTAAAAAGTTTGATTGTGTAGATGCAAAAGACTGTGGAAACGAAACACAAAACCGCCCTTTTTCGTAATACTGTGAACTGAATAATGGATAAAATTTTTCATATTTCCAGGATATTTGGGCTACAGACATCATAATGACGGTCATAATGTCCGACCAGGCTAAGCTTTTGCCGGTCAAAAGCTAAAATTAGCCGGACATTTGTCCGATGACCGGCTGTTATTTGCAGGCTTGCCTATGGTTTTGAACATGTGACCAGTTCCCCCCTGTACGCTCAGTTAAATGGAAAAGTGGAAAATGCCGTTAAGACAGCCGAATCACTCCTAGAGAAGGCAACTAAATCCAAGCAGGACCCATATCTGTCACTGTTAGATTGGAGAAACATTCCAACAGAAGGCCTTAACTCTTCACCTGCTCAGTGGCTTTTTGGGCGACGAACGAAAACTCTCCTTCCCACCTCTAACCATCTACTGAAGCCCAAGATTCCAAAGGAAGTCGAGGACAAGTTGACCCTCAAGAAGGCAAAGCAGGCCATGTATTATGACAGAGGCACTAAAGAACTAGAAGAGTTACTACCTGGGGACTTAGTTCGAATACAGCTGCAACAGTCCAAACTACGAAAGATAAAGGACTGGACTCTTGCTAGAGTGGAAGGAAAAGTCGACATCAGATCTTACCAAGTCCGAACTGAAGATGGACAGGTATACAGAAGAAACAGGCGTCACCTCAGGTGCACACAAGAAACAACAGGTGATAGCAGGTCTGAGATGGTGCTGCCTCCGAGACCTAAACCAAGCTGTCGTGATCCACCTGTTAAGTTACCAGTGCCACCTGCCACCCCCGGTACTAGTGAGAGTCACGACTCACCACCCGCAGCACCAGTGCAGAAGCCCCCAGCTAAACCATCTGTGCCTTCTGCGCAAAACGTGCAAAACAAGCAGGATACTTGTCCACCAGTTACTACAACACGAAGTGGATGAGTCGTCAGACCCCCTGCACGCTTTGCGGACCACTAGTTTATGAGACATTGCTAAGAATAACTGGACAACTAGTGTGAGACATTATCAAGAGAAAATGGACATGACAAAGCATTTCTTTATTTTCTTTATTGTGATTTAAATAGGACTGTGACTTGGAGATGATTATTTTAGTTTTTTTGTTTTCATTCTTTTCTGTTTTTTGTAAGAAGGGAAGATGTGACGATATCTGTTTTAATTATTCACTTCCAGTCTAGTTTCATAGCTGACATTGTCATGGTGACAGTTCAGACCATGCTTTCCGGTTTTAGACTTGTAAGCCGTGGTTGAGTGCGTAGATTAAAACACACCAGTCTTGATCTCCAGTTCTGTCTCTGTTCTACATACAAACAGCGATACACTGTACACTTTATAAGTACTCACCAACGATCAGATAGCATACTTTTGATTACACCTGCTTAAAAATAACTCTTAAGCGGTCCAAAAAACGTCGAACACTAGTAAATTAATAGTGTTATAAAGTTTTCTGACTGGTTTGTTCTCAAACAAAACAAAATTTGATGACAAAGCGAAAACACGACTTCAAATTGCCCTAGAATCCTTTGCGAACTCATTGTTACTTCATGTATGCAATACACGAGGTGTACCACTCTGGGTACTAATTTGCTACGGTCAGCCATCTTGATCTTGCGTGCAGAGAGCGCGGAAATGAAGGGATTATCCATCGTCCAAAGGATGAAAGTGAATTCTTAGCAAAGAAAAAGACATTTGAAGCAAACATCTTCAAGTTCTTTTTAAAAGGGGAGCCTATTTCAAAGGTTTCCGGCGTTGCAAATCAAAATACTTACTGTAAGTTTGTATAGTATGATTTGCAACGTTTATGGCCTCCTGGAAATTTTTCACGTGCCCTGCTCCCCATACCCCTTGGAAATTTCTACCTTTTAACACCCCCACCCCCTAGGAATTTCCATTGACCATCCGTGAGGGGGGGTATGGTTATTTTCTGGAACTACACAATCAACATTTGAACCTTTCTAGGCCTGAAATCGACGTTTTTTACATTTACGCGCTGCGTGAAATGAACAGTTTGCTCATTTTGAAGTGAAATCAACATCCTTACTGTCATGCTTCAACGTGAAATCAACATTTTAACCCATTTAGGCCTAAAATTGCCGTTTTTGAGTTTACACACTGGGTGAAATGAACAGCTTACTCGTTTTGAAGTGAAATCAACATCCTTGCTGTCACGCCTTAATGTGAAATCGTGTAAAGTTAACATTTGGCTGTAATTTGTGTGGAATTAATGTCTTTGCGGTCGCGTGATAACGTGAAATCTCAATTTTAACGGTTTTAAAAACCTAAAATCAACATTTTTAAAGGTTACATCTTGATTGTTTTCCTTGGCCTAGCACTGCGCTAACCCTAACCCTACAACGCTAACCCTAGTTTCAAGTGGTAATCCTAAACGTTAACTCTAAACCTAAACTTGTCTATAACCCTAGTTTCAGGCGGTAACTCTAAACGTTAACTCTAAGCCTAACCTTGTTCCGTAACCCTAACCTTCAACACTTACCCTAGTTTCAAGCAGTAACCCTAACCCTAACTCTAGTAAAACTGGGAACTCTTAACCCTAAGGTTTTAAGACGAAATCCGATAGAAGATGGAGCAATTTCAGGTTTTAGTGGACAAAAATCTGTACCAGAGTAATTTTAAATATTTTACAGTCATTTTTACATTTTTTTAAAGCTAAATACATAAATAATTGCCTGAAATAACACCGAAAAATAATTTCCCACGGGAACGAGAGAAAATAAATTTCAAAGTTCAGTGATTTTGTGGAAACACAGGCAAAATTCCATCATCAGTTTCATTTCACCAAAACTTTTAAGTGTTTCATATGAAGTTCAACATTCGTTTTCGACGTTTGGTGTTGCTAGAAATGAATTGTTTTGAGAAGATAATTAAAAGAGCCCTACAGAAGTTTGCAATACAATGTAAATAATCTTGGTACAAGATTTTTGTCCACTTGTTACTCCAACGTCTGGCGGATTCCATCTTAAGTCCTTGT
>JAHPZR010028692.1:0-17404 GCA_019787425.1 Platygyra sinensis
GCGGCGTGATAATGTGAAATCAAAATTTTAAGTGTCTGTAAATGACCTGATATCAACATTGTCTAGCTTGTGCATTGCGTGAAATTAACATTTGGCTGTAATTTAAGTGAAATTAACGTCCTTGCGGTCGCACGTTAACATGAAATAAAAGTTTTAACAGTTTTAACCTGAATTCAACATTTTTAAGGTTACACGTTGTAAAAGATCAATATTTTGCTGGATTTTAAGTGAAATTACCGTCTTTGCGGTCACATGCTGATGTAACAACAAATACAGGTTTTTTTGCATACATAATATCTCGAAAACGAAACAAACTTCAGCAAAAAAACATGCAGAACATTGTCTAATGTACCTAAACAAAACTGCATGCGAAATTTGGAGCGTTTTTGACAAAGTTCATTTTTGAGTTAAAAACCCTAACGCCCTTTTTCCACTGAAGCCTTCAATTAGTGAATGAAATTACAATAATAAGTAGTTAAATCAATCCCATTTGTCACTGTTAAAAAAAAATCAAAGTTAAAACCAAAAGAGTGGTATAATATCTATCTTTCTTTTTGTCTAAAGCTTTAGATTGGATTCCACAATAACTTATCATTTTGCTTGTTTTGTCACAGGATGCTAGACAGGAGAGATCATCACAAGTCAGCAGTATGGACTTTGAGAGATTATAAAATGGGCAGTACACCTGGAGACACAAATTAAAGAGGACACTTAAAAGATTGGCTACCAAGACAAGACAATAAGATGGTGTATTATAAGTAGTTTGTTTAGTTTTGTATTTATTTGGCCCAGCCCGGGAGGCCTTTGAACGTGGGGTACAGCTGGCCCGGGGTTTTCCTCCTAGGGGCAAGTGGACGTACAGGGAGGTTTTTCACCCAGCTGTTGTTCCACAACCCCCGTTCATGTTAGTTTAGCTTGATAGTCTTCAACTAGATTTTCATAACAGACTCTTGGCCAATACCTTGCTTTGGTATGGGGCAAGACAACCTGATTGAGCTGACCTCACTACAACTTACTGAAACACGCAACTTTCAACCGATACTAACAACCAAGTGACTTTTTCATAACCTCGACAAACCAATCAACAAGATGCAGTTTAACTTCAAACAGAACCAACAGAAACTTGGCGAACAACAAATGGATTAAAACTGAGAACAACTCACAGCAAGATCTATGTACACCTTTCAAATCACTTATTCAACATGGCCTCAACAAACCTAACAGTAAAATATAACTTCAACACAAACTTGACTTAACAACAGATGGGTTAAAACTACATGTAGAATACTGCTGACGTACACTGGACAGCTGATCAATTTGTGCATGTATTATGTCAACAATTGAACCGACAAACTTAAACTTTTAACAGAAGAAACACAAATTTGACTAACTGCAAAAGATGGATTGAAACTGATATCTCAAACCAACAATTACATATGCCTTACAGATGACATACATGTATTTATGACCACAACAAACCAACCAACAAACTTTTAATTAGTTAATTGTAAACAAAACCAACATAAACTTGACATAAACTTGATGAACATTATGCAATCTAAATGGATTGGAACTACACAACATCTGACACTGACAACTACTTACACATGAAAATTGACTTACTGTGGCCTCAACAAACCTAAAAAACTGCACCTGACTCCAGTACTTCAGTGTAGAATACTAGAACACTACTGACCAAGACTTAACCATGATCACTAAAACTTTACAGATTACAGAAACTGCACAAGCCACATACCAATACAAGGATTAGCACTGAGTCAGATAATAGTATTATCACTATTAATTATAATAGGTAGATGTGTGTGCCACCATTGTTCAAAGAAGTTCCTTTTTTAAACAAAACCACCTTTGTTAGTTGTCAATGCATGCCATAAACCAAGTCACTGATTGGAGTCAGAGGTCTCTGTTACTGTACATGCACCTAGTATGTACCAGTGTGCTTCTTTTAAAATCATAAATTATTCAAGAAGTTCTTGTCCCTTAGGATGTATATTGTGATGCTTTTACTGCTTTCTGTTAGTCTCTATACACTCTTCAGCTGGTAATGAGGCCTAGCAGGAAGTAGTTAAACACTGCCATCTGCATCCTGAGGGACTACATCTTGAGGCAGATAATAATACACTCTACATGGACCAGCCACCTTCTCTTTCATAACAAAATAATTTTACATTTTTGGCTAAAATACATTTTTGAGAGAACTACATGCTTTTTTACATACATACATACATACATTTATTTTTGTTTTCAAATAAAAAAATTTACAAATTGAACATGCCCGCGGATAGCATATGCTAGTCTAGGCGGGTCATGTTAACAAAAATTATTAATAAACAACTAGGTATAACTAAATACAAGAGGATTAAGGAGACTAAAATTGACAACAATAACTAAGGACCAATAATAAACTAACGGAATTACAAATGGTAATTAACAACAGTTACGACGAGAGACTAGAGATACACGAAAATGATATTGTTGATGATGTTGTTGCATCAAAAGTTCTCTGACTTCAGTCAATGAAACAGTTAATCTTATCAAGAAAGCCATTCTATTTGACTGGTTTGAATTCAATGAAGAGTAAATTTTTTAACTCTTGCATTTGTTTGTTCTATAATGGAAATTAGGTTTCAAGGTTCTAACATACATTAGTCCTTTGAGCAGTGTTCTTCTTCATCCTTTACTTAGATCTGTGAAGTACAGTTTCTCCTAGACATAGTCTTTAGAGTTATGTTTTTTTAAAGAAAGTTGGCCAAAAGTTGTAAAACAAATCATAAAGAAACAAGCCAGTATAGTTACATGGATATGTAAATTTCAAAACCATAATTTCAGCACTTGTGATGCAAGATCATTTGGTAAATTGTCATAATGTGTCTGGCTGACTCTATGAGGAGAAACTAGTTACTGATCATTTCCAGGGCTAATTAAACAAAGATAAACAACAACAAATCATTGTCAACTAAATTTCAAGAATTTATTTCTTCAGTTCAAAATTCACATTATTACAAAGCACAAGAAACACATTATGAAGTACAGTTAAGTTATTTGCTTTGGGGTTTGCATGGAACGTTAGTCTTTAAGAAAAATATGTCAAATTTATGCTTACAGTATTTCCCGTAAAGCCGTGAACACCAGAGAAAATTTCTGGAATGTTTATTGTCTCGTGACCAATCAGAAGCGAGATGAAACCGCAAAAGATAACCGCCAAACCGCAGCATGCATTAGTCACGACTTGATTCGAAACAACAAGCTGGCTTTTTCTTCCAAGGAACTGGCCTTTCTTCTACGACTAACCTTCAAAAACCAAACTACCGAATTCGGAATAGACCTAAAAGCGAGTGTAAATTGTCAAAATTTACAACGGTACAAGTTTTCGGATGAAAGCCTCTAAGCTACAAAAATAACGAAAATCACCAAAAACAGCCAAGTAACATGACCCTTTGAACTGCACGTGAAGCACACTGGTCAGCCCCGCTTCTGACTGGCTGGTTTTTCTTTTCTCTCAGATGCACTGTCTAGCCTTGTCTGATCCTATCTACTTGATTCAGCATCGCTTTCCTGTATAAATATGTCGCTAAACATATCATTTATATCTATTCTTTGCATATAAATAAGCTGAAATACAAAAAGAACAATTTCAGTATTTGAAAACGGTAAAATTGAAGATTTGTCGTGGAAGAAAAAGCCTGCTCATTGTTTTGTGTGAAGTCATGACTAATCCATGCTGCGGTTTGGCGGTTATCTTCTGTGGTTTCATCTCGCTTCTGATTGGTCGCAAAACAATAAACATTTCAGAAATTTTCTCTGGTGTTCACGGTCTTACGGGAAAGACTGTAACAAAGTAGGGAAGACAAACAGGAGTCCTGATGGCCAGTTATGGTAACTACTTGGTAAGTTTTATCTTTTGGGCAAATACTAAGGTTTCATTCTTACTCTTGATTTTGAGATTAGCAGAGCCTCAGCACAGTAAAGGCAGCATGTGCACAGGACACCCAGTTTTTCACTATTCTGCTTTTGCTATGGGTTTGAACTTCGTTACAGGCTAAGATAAATTACTATCAGTGATTGGGAAAACTCTGAGAATTTAGCTAAATACATTCTTTGCTGCTCAAAGGGAAACTTGCTGAATAATTACTTGTCATTTAAGTGTATTTTGTTAGGATCAATATTTAACTTATATACTCTAACAACAATTAACATCATGCTGCCATGCAAACTTGTTACCTACTGTACCTTTAGTAAATCTTAAAACAATGTTTGGTTTTAAAATAGTTTGTTGAAATTTTTAGTAGTCTTAGCTGTTGACTTTTGTTACTTTTGAATAGATTGGTAGTGATTCAAACATAGTTTCCTTTTTCAAATGGTTTTTTTTTTCTATTTAAGTGCTTGGCAGCTTGATGGTGGTTGTTTAATTCAAAAACAAGGGAAGCATTTAATATTATAAATAGAATAATCTCAAGATAGTCAGACAAATATTTTTCATTTTCAGTTTATATCAGTTTGGACAAGAATTATTTCATTTCTTAAATTATTTGGCCTGGGTTAAACCAGATGTCATTTTGCATTCCATGTTCAGTTGTCATGATGACTTGAAGTGGGGTGCAATATGAGAACTATCAAAGGCTACCACAAGATTTAGCTTTGTCTTTGCATTGTTTTTTATTTTTCCTTTTTTTGAACACCATAGTTATGCTGGTTATTATTTTAAAATACTAAATGCTTCCTTTGTTTATATTAGTTTACTTTGTACAGAAGTAGTTCTGCAAGCTCATTAGCCTAAACTTTTATTGTACAAGCTCAGAGTTAACACTTATTTTTTGAAAGCAACAAAAGTTGCAGCGTCTTGCTAAGTGTGATGATAGCCTTATTGTTACAACTCCAACTTAGTTACCTTCTTGACTGAATTTATTATTTTCAATACTTTCTATTCCTTAAGCCCAAATTATGACTCTACTAGATTGCAGAAAAGTTTGAGCGGCCAATCTCAGTGAAGAACTGACCATTTTTTATATCACTGAGTAGTTTTTTTGAATTGGGCTATTTTTGTGTTCCAAATTCTTTTAATTTTTTATTTCATTTTCAATTTCTTAATTTTTGATTCAATTATTACTGGTTAATGGTAATATTTAAGATTAAGATGAGAAAAGTAAGATCAACAGTCTGCATTCTTAACTTATTGTCATTTTCAGATTGTGTTTTCATTTTATTTCATTTATTTTAATGTACAAACAGCATCTCAATGTTTTGACATTATTGCAGAAACCTTTTTGCTTAGCCTCGTCAAAATGATCACCTCGCAGCATTAATTACTTTGATTCATAATGCAGACTGTTGATGAACATCAATTTATTTTAATTTGATTTACACAGATTGCTTGGTTCTTTCTTGGTGTTCCAAGTCATCATATTTTGAAGGCTCCTTCAAGCCTCCTTTGAACATTTTTCGTTGCTTAATTTCCTCCACAAATTATAAGTGCTTTTTTTCTACTGTAAGTTTCTTTTTTTTCAGCTTTAAGGCATTTTTTTGCTTGGGACCCCAGACACACACTCAAGACTAGCTTTAAGGTTTCAATCTTGACTTTTTTTCTGGACATGTATCACCAAGAAACAGCCATTTTTTCTTTGGTAGTTAAGTTATAATGCTAATGAGCTTGCATATATCTACTTATTAAGTTATTAGGTTCTTATTTAATTCCAGGACAGAAGGTGGCACACACATCAAGACCAAAGATTAGTCATATTCAAATCCAGCCAATCACGTCCCTGCTGGGTTGCAGAAGCTCTGCCTCTGAGAAGGTGTGTGTTTCTTATGCCTCTGAGATATTCTAACTGAGAAATCCTGGGAAACTTTATCTGATCCTGTAATTCAAGCCGGGGACAGCTGGGCACTTGGAAGAGTTGGCCGTTTGCTCTCAAGTGGGGTGGACAGTGTGAAGGAAGGTGAGAGTTTGCATTTCATGTCTTTAGGGTTTCACTTAATTTGTCACAGTACCACACCATCAGTTTCGGCCCAGCAAGATGCTTGTTTGCAGTCAATGTATAAGGAAATGTTCCACAACCAAGGACTTAAAACAGGAGTGCTGAATTGTGAGGCTCAAGGAAGGTGCATC
Organism: Platygyra sinensis; assembly: GCA_019787425.1. NCBI lineage: Eukaryota > Metazoa > Cnidaria > Anthozoa > Scleractinia > Merulinidae > Platygyra > Platygyra sinensis. The sequence goes on from JAHPZR010028692.1 coordinate 6,128, forward strand.
TCTAGAGAAAGCATAGACAGAGGAGATCACTGAATTTCATTGGTCTGACCTGATTGGATTTTCACAATGACATCAAATTGAGCTGAGTCACTGGGGGTCTCTCTGATTGGGTTGCTACTGGGTCAGGTTTTCTCTCTTTTCTAGGTTTTCATTAAATTAACTTAAACTTAAAAGTACTAAAATAAAACCATGTAGGCCTGATTATAACCAAAGCACATCTTTTTGAAAAACAATTTTTACTAAGCATTTTCTAAAATTTTTAATCTCCCTTCAAAGGAATTTCAGACAACTAAATTATTTTCATTGACTGTTTTCATTTTCATTCAAGTTACAACATAAAATAATTTTCCAAAAATTCCTTTCAATAGTTTGACACTCCATAAACTTTAGGGAGGCTATTAGCACCAGCTTTTGGCACCTGGGATTCTGGGATCGCCTGGAAACCAACATGAGTTGTGATTGGATCAACGGTTGCCTTAGTAACCATCAAACAATTATAGCTCGAGGTAGTTATCAAAACAATCCCAGAAATCCTTGTGCTGATAGCTCATGCCTTGTCGTAACTTTCTTGAGTGGTTAATCCTCATTCTTATTTGTCAACTGGCTCTTTCTTAGAAGCTTAATATAACAGGTATTTGCAGAATAATTGTTTGTTGTTAGGCTGTTTAACTGTTAAGTAAATTAGCGACATTTTGTTCAGCAGTTGATTAGTTGGTGAAGGGTAATTCTGAAAGACCTTGCATAATGATTATTTTAAAAGCACTTATTATAAGTTAATTCAATTTCTAGCCATTCGAATTGATCAAACAGGAATTTAAACTCCACTGCCAGTTTATAACGTACGAGTTAGTTTGATATAAATTCAATCAATAGAGCATTTCTTTATTCTGAAGTTAAATTCATTTTCGTAATAACAATTTGTAAAACCAAAAAAAAATTATAATCATAACTATTTTGAGGAGGTGATACTTTTCTAGGGAAGCTAAGGGCGCGTTCATTTGGATCAATCCGGAGTAACAATAATTGGAATAATGCGAGTAAACGTTTGTTTGGTAACTATTCTCATTCCGGAATACCTGGATTTCCATTCCGGCTATAGACCCTTTGCATAAATGGCGCCTAAATTTGAATAACAATACTTGGCACATCCTTAGCCTCACATTCATGTGAAATTTCCTTTGTCTTGAAACATGAATGTGAGGCTAAGGATGTACCAAGTATTGTTATTCAAATTTAGGTGCCATTTATGCAAAGGGTCTATTCTGCTCCCAGGAGCAGCCGGAATATATTCCAGAATATATTCAGGATTATATCCCAAACGAACGCGCCCTTAGTTGTTTGATGGGTTTTCCCTTTTTCCACTAAAATATTCTAAAAGCCATTAAAATTCAGAGTTCTACAATGTAAATTTTTAAGTTGATTTAAAACCAGTTCAAGTTAAAACTAGGCCAAATGAAAAGAAAAGAATCGCAACAAAATTTTTTTCGTCGACATTTTCCTACCTTTAAATCTTCGCCCACGTGAATAAAATCAAACGGAACATAATTTAAGCTACACTGTATACTGACTCACAAATTGTTAACACTATTACCAACGGTTTAGCTTAAATTAGCTTTCAAATAACAAGACCCCTTTAGCTTCGTATGTTAATTGTCGTTTCAGATCACGGATGTTCTCTGGAGAATTGTCTTTCTAATTATTCATTCATTCGCACGGGAATATGATTTGCATTTGAAAGAAACAACGCTCCAGAGTAACGTCACGTGATATGAAATAAGCCAACAAATAAACACGCTAAATTAGCATAATTAACTAAAACCTTTTGCAATATTGTATTTTCAAAGTAAACTTAACCTTCATGATAGAGGACAGCCTTTTCTTGCTATATAAATCAGCTTTTTCTTTCATTAAAATTAGAGAGAGGGACCTGAAATTAGTAGCTTCACAGATGGGAGACCTTTAGTGACTTGTGCTCTTTGGTGAAGTTTGTGGAATGACGGTCGGTCGGAGGTTTGGTCGGAGGTCAGACTGGCGGATTCTGTGTTTCAATTCTTTCTTTGATTTCAAAGGTGATGCACTGAAATTGAGCGCCATACTTTAGCGCTTCGGTTTTTCTTGTCCAGGTTGCGGACATTTCCAACTTAAATGGGTTTCCATCCAAAATATTCAGGGAGGGTGAGCTTAACGGCAAATTATTATTTTACGATACATTGACTCGCAAATTAGCATCTTGAATCGATTTACGAATAGGCCTTTTGCAACAAACAATCACATGGTACAGAATCTGCCATGCTGGAGGGCAAGCTCATTATTATTCTCGCAGTGGGACTTTAAAACAAAGGCCAGTCACGCTTGTCTGGTTGAGGTCTCTTTGTTTTGAAGTCCCACTGTGGGAATAAAAATGAGCTTGCCCTCCAGCATGGCGGATTTTGTACCATGTGTTTGTTTGTTGCAATAGGCCTATTTGGCATATTAATTATTTTCAACTTATTAATTCCAAAATTACTCGAGTGTGGTACTGTGACAATTAAGACTGAGACCCCGGAGGCATGGGGAGCAAACTCTCACTTATCTTTACGTTGTCCACCCACTTAGGAGCAAACAGCCAACTCTTCCAAGTGTCCAGCTGTCCCCGGCTTGAATGAAAGGATCAGATAAAACGGACCAGGATTTTAAAGTTGGAATATCAAAGGAGGACTAAAGAAACAACACCAACTCAGAGGCAGAGTGAAAGCAACCCAAGGAGCAGGGATAACATTGGCTGGATACTTTTTTTAATTTCAAGTAATAAGCAAGATACACTATTTTTATTTCAATAAAATACAGTTACTTTTCTTTCCTGTGTTATTTTATTTTGCAATCCAACCATTGAAATAACGTACCAACTGCAGTGACAAACCTGACAGTAAACGCATGTTGGAAAACAAAATTCATTTAACTTGACGACTGGTATGTTTCGACATACATCTTCAGAAGTGACCGTTTAGAATAGAAGTAACAACTAAATTTAAGTTAAGTAACTAATTAACAATAACAATGACAGAAGCTGAGAAAAATTTGCACATTAAAAGATGCAAACAAGTAAAATAAAGGTTTTTGCTGCTAATGTTATCATTTAGATTTGACTTCAGTTCCCTAATTAGTAGAGTCTCCTTTATCTTACAATTGTACATGACCCACCGACCTTTCACTAATATCTCAAAATGGTCCCATTTAGCTTGTGACCATTTGACGTGACGTGGTCTGAGTTAGCAGATGCGTGACAGCTACTCGTGAACATTTTAAGCAATCAAGAGCAGCTGTCCACGTTACGTCAACTGGTCACAACCAACATCAAATGGGACCACTTTGAGATATTAGCAAAAGTTCGGTCAAAAACACATCGCAAGGTAAAGGAGACTACTAATAATGGAACTGAAGCCTAATCTCGACGATAACGTTAGCAGCGAAAAGCTTTATCTTTACTAGCTTGCATCTTCTAATATGCAAATACTTCTCAACTTCTGTCAGTGTTATTGTTAATTAGTTACTTATCTTGAATTTAAAATTTAGTTGTTACTTCTATTCTAAACGGTCATGTCTGAAGATGCATGTCGAAACATACGAAACGCCAAGTTAAGGTGGCTCAAATAGTTTCCCAGCACATTCTAAGACTTGGATTTTGATGTGTCATTATAACCACTCTTCATCAATTGATGCTACAATCATGGTATCAAGACTACCCAGTCATTGGTGAACATGTTGGTATTATTTTCGTAACACAATAGGTTGCCATAGCAAGACTGACCTGCTAAAGACACCCTTAATTTCAGCTTTAAGCGCTTACATTTCAAAAACGGCACTGTGAAATTTTTTCTTCTTACAGAATTTTGATAAGCAGGGTAAGATGCAAGTTTTGGCGAAGTTTAAAAAAATTCTTAAGGTGGCATTCAGAGCCACCTTAAATTGTTGGAAAAATTAAGGTGGCTCTGAACGCCACCTACAGAATTTTTTAAAACTTTACCAAAGGTTGTGCCTAATCATGCTTATCAAATGGTGATAATATAAAAAATTTTTGAAATATAAGCGCTTAAAGCTGAAATTAAGGGCGTTTTTAGCATGTCATAATGTTGCTATGGTAACCAATCGTGTCACGAAAATAATACCAACTGTTCACCAATGATTGGGCAGATTTTTGATACCATGATTGTGGCATCAACTGATAAAGAGTGGTAATAATGGCCCATCAAAATCTACGTCTTGGAAAGTGCTGGAAACTGTTTTGAGCCACCTTAAATGAATTTTGTTTTCCAACATGCATTTTACTGTCATGTTTGTCACTGCAGTTGGTCTGTCATTTCTTATGAACCAGATAAACAATCTAAAATAAGCCAAGTTCTGGAGAAGTCACAAAAAAACTCTGCAGTAAGATAATAACTTAAATTTAGTAAACAGCTCGTTTCTCATGTCAATGTATGCCACAGATGCATTTCTACCGAGCATGCAAACCCTCACCTAAGAGTTGTCACGCAAAGAAACAAGCGTGACAACTCATGTCCCTGCCAGTTTGTGACGATCCTTAGTATCGCGTTGTTTTTTTTCAATTAAATGTTTGTACGTTGGGACGCATCTGTGGCGCAACCTTGTACAGAAAAACTCACCGTTTACTAGGAACCAGTATGGAATACGTAACTGCTTAGTTTAGAGCGAGACCGTCGACGTTTACTGTAAACATAACTGCATTAGTCTCAAGCGGATCGAGCATATTAATTCTCCTTACTTATTGCCCTTGTGTAGTTTTAATTCTAGTCTTGAGAATTTTGGGGTGTATCCAAGACAATATCTCGAGCTGATTAATTTTTATGTTTTCACATTCTGGAAGAAGAAATGAAATGATTTTTTGTAAGGAGAAACTATAGTCTCCACCCTTGCGGGACTGCGTACATATATGAGTACGTTCGCTGCGCAAACCCATTCTACTAAAATTGGGCACTGTCGGAGCTCATTTCGGCACTCACAAGTTTGCCGAGGAAACCCATGGAAATTTGGAAGCGTGGGTTGTGCATCACTTATCTGATCTGATATTACTACTGATATATAGCACATATGTTCTCAGGTGTGCTTTTCTGCCGTCTGCTTACATTAATTAGCAATTTGCTGCTTCAGTGAAAAAGCCATAAAGCGTCCGTATGAAACACGCGGGCATCGTAAAAGAGTTGATAAAAAACCCGACATAAATCAAACTCTTGCGACCGCATGCAATTTAAATGCCCATTTGCTGCGCGTCTATTTTAGCATTCCAGTTAAGCTTTCCAAAGTGGGAAAACATCAAAGAAATTCTTTGAGATTGCAGGTCGATATATACTTTGATTATTGTATAGCTCTAGCAAATACATACATCTGACCAATTTCACAATTAATGAATTGATCAATACCCTAACTTTGACTCTAAAAGTTCCCTTAAATTGAACTAAAAATGTCTGCCGAAATTTCTTGGCCACTGCTGTGTTGACATCACTCATCATTGCTTTGAAATTGATTTTTAACACTCTTGGTATTTATTCTAGTGTATCAAAGTATGCAATACAACCTATCGGTCGGGTGGTTTCAGATACGATTAGCGATTTGAGGTGTTGCCTGTATCATCGAGTCTATCCTCTTTATACAGTGTTGGTGCATCATCGCTAGTGTCTGCCGTATCTCTGAAACAGTCACGTGCATCCACCAGTCTGCTGGGAAAATAAATTTGAAAAAAACTGTGTTTCCTTTTTAACGTCTGCAGTTGCCTTGGAAAAATTGTAGCATTAAAAAGAAGACTGCTCGTCACTGAAATTTTTGAACTCAACAAAACAAATAGTTGAAAACATGCGCTTCTTTGTCCTTGCATAACATTATCGTTCTTTTAGTAACACAAGCTAAATCAGGTCAAGTCTATAGGACATGAGGATGTTAATAACTGTATTGACCTGCTGGTTTTTCTTTCACTTGTGAGTTGTGACAACTCACTCGAAGCATACCTGTTACTGTTTATGGTACTTTGTGTAATTTAACGGGTCTCTCTTGGGCAGTGGTGCTGCGCAACGCCCCTCGCCTTTCCGTGTCTCCCTCACGGTGGTGTGCCGGTGTAGTGGTGAGTATGGCGCCGAGCGTAGAGCAACCAGGAAGATGTGGTTTTGAAAAACGTACCCTTTACAGGTGCTTACAGGTAAACTAAGAACACTATAGTCGAACAGCAAATTACGCACACTCGTGTATCGATACCTCATATGAAATGTTGCAAAACCAATGGACTGCTATATAAAGTTTAGTCATTTTGGGACTCGGCACAAGGGGGAGTTAGGCTGCGCTCAATCTCAGACGTCCCAAGACTTTTTTTGTATTCAGGACTGGTGAGAGATGGTTTGTGCTTGATCTGTCGATAGCTTTCTACAATGATGGTACGACTGTACAGGAGAAGTTTGACACTGTGTTTGCATAATGTTTAGTCATCCATGCCACTGTCCATGGTACCGAAACGTAATACTCATGATAATACAGAGCGATGAGAGGTCTCTCTATTATAAGGACATAGGTGTCTAAACACCGGGTTTATCATTTATCGGTAATTTAGTTGTGCACAGCAGTGCTGCTGACGGTAAATTGTTGGCTGTTTGTGTCTGTCTCTGTCTGTCCTGTCCTGTCTTTTTCAGTCTTCAGTTCTTTTCGCTCTGACTGAACCATGGTTGTCTGCGGCGCTTCCCTCACACTTGTGCTGTTTTGCGATGCTAAGTTCCCTGCTTGCTTTCGGCATCTGTTCCCGATCTGTTCAGCAGTTCTCCAGACCGTCTTCCATAATCTGTCTGAGCCATCGCTGAGTCAATTAGCATGATATAAAAGACGGTTCAAAATTTGGTTGTTCAGCGTTGGCGATCAGTCACTGGAGTCGTTTGAGGCCAGAGGAGATCTCGTATGACTTCCAGTGGGGAGCAGTGAATCCCATCTGTCCATCCGTCCTGTTCAGTCTGTACGCTCAGTCAATCAGACCATCAGTTAATCAGTTAAATTGGAGAAATAGATCAGTCGAGTCAGTCAGCCAGCCTCGCCCAGCCACTCAGTCAGAAACAGACAATCCAGTTCCGTTTAATCAGTCAGTCATTATCAACGCCAAGAGAATTAACCAGTCCAGTGTGGCAGCCAGGCAGTCCATCATCAAATAATCAGACATTGATCCCTATGTCCCCAGGCAGGCAGGTAGGGCAGTCCAGCAGATCAGTCAATCATTCAGTTGATCAGTTTAGTAAGGACCGTCAATCATTTCATCAGTCTGTGGTCTGTCTTCATTATTTGTCATTCGATATTCATTCCCAAAATTTTGTCCCAGTCAGTCCCAGTCACTCATTCATATTAGTCAATTCATCTGCCTCTCAGTCAGTTAGTCAGGTAGTCAGTCAATTAGATTATTAACCAGTCAGTTAGCCTGTCTGACAGTTATTCTGTCAGTAATTAGATAATCTATCCAGTCAGTCAATCAATCCAGAAATTGGCAACTCCATCCATTTCTAAACCAATCAATCATCATCAGTCAGTCAGTCAGGTTAGTCAGTCCATCAGTCAGTCAGTCCATCAGTCAGCACATAGTCAGTCATGACGTCAAAGTCAGTCATCTCAGTCAGTCAATTGGTTAGTCAGTCTTCATCTTCTTTCATCATCTGTCAGTCAATCAATCCATATCAAGAAATGATCTGTTGTCTGAGTAGGATTTTGAACATGGTTATGGAATATTTTGACAATAATATTTGATTCACAATTAATTCAAACAGTATTGTTAAAATAATGTGTTACTTGAGAGCTCTTTTATTCATTTTGTAAATCAATCATGGCAGAGTAGATTTCATGACTAAATTCAATTATAAATGTTGAACTGGCTTATTTAAGAGCGTTGTTTACCTGGTTCCACCAAAAGCTGGATTGCAAAACAAACCTGCCAGCCCTTCTTAAGATTACTGCTTGAGGCCTTGATCCCACTTTGTCACTGCTGGCATCAAATCTGAAAAAGAATGTATTAAGTCAAAAACATAACATACCTAATTATACACTACACACATTCTAGACAACAAACAGAATGTTAAAATGAAATTATACAACAAAATTTTATTCTGTCAGCCTGCGCCTCTATTTATCGTGAGATTTGCCTGTCTGTGTCGTGAGAACCGGGAGATTGAACTGAAAACCGTGAGTCTCACGACAAAATCGCGAGACTTTGCCTTTCGCAAGGAGCCTCAGTGAGTCATTGTGTTGTGAAATCAGAATTCATTGACCAGGCAAAGATGCGTGGAGTGTGTGCATCATTTTGTGTTGCTTGGTAAAAATGTTGTTCTTTTAATACCCTTGAAAATAATTTCCAAATAGGGCAAACAGTGCCGAGTACAATAAAGCTGATGTTGTTGTTGTGAATCCATTTGCATCTTTTGGATCCACCGTGTGGGAATATTTTGCATAATTAAGTTGAATTAATCAGGAGAGGCAATGATCGCAACTACATTGAAATAGCAAGGAATGTGAATTGCTCTCCCCCCACAACTCTGATCTTTATTTCTTGGGTCTGGGGGGGAGTAAAAAGTTAACTTTTTCTGAGGGGGGGAATTTAAAGCTCCTCAATGGGGGATGTTAGCGACATGGAGTAAATGGAATGGCTCATACAAACATTTAGAAAACCTTATGAACACCTGAAGATGACCTACTTGTTGAAAACGTTCGGTTTTTACTATTAACTTTTTAGTCTTTGCAATAGAAATTCTTTTTTAAAAAACTCAAAGCGAGTATTATAGACAGTGCGTACACGTTTCTCAGTTTCTGTGCCTCTTGAAAGCAGAATAACACTGACGGTTACACATGCAACGTTTAAGACCTATTTTTTACCTAGTTCAAGTATTTATCTCATCAGACTGTGAGGTAATCACACCCGCATTTAACAATTTACAAGCGTGCTTACCTTCGTCCAGGGGCGGTCCTCGGGAGGCTTGTCAACAAACACGTCGTCTCAGCATTCACCTCCTGGTTCCGACAAGCAAAAAAAGTAAAGATATGTAGCTTATGACCCAGTTCAAGAATAGTCACTGGTTCAAGGCCGTTTTAAAACAAAGCACACAAACCTAGAAAATGACGAAACCTTATTTTCAACCACAACGTGCAAATTGGCGGAACGCAACATACACTCGCAAGAGATCACCGGGGAAGTAGCTGGAAAATGAGGGGAGTGGGGAGGGAAGGGATATGAGAGCTTTTACAAAATAAAGTGCTGAAAATTGCCCCTACATCCTCCTTTGACAATAAAACGCCACAAAACAAATGTTACGAATTTTTACTACAGCTCCTTAACAAAATGATAAGAAACTTCAACTTCCCGTCTTAAAACTGACTACACTCTTGGGCATGGGAGAGCGTATATTTGATTGAAGGATCGTGATTGTGGGACATTTTTTGAAAAGAATAACACCCTTACCTTGTATTCCCGTTTCAATATTCAGGCCCGACGAGGGGGTGGGATACTCCCTTACATGGGCTATTTCGTCATGGGGCCCAAAAGGAGTTGGTTTTTCTGCCATCAGTCGTCATAAATGGTTGGGGTCATAAAAGTTTTGCTTATAAGCTGAGGATCTGTTTTTTGCACTGCAGTCTTGAATTATATTGGGCATGTTTTAGGAGAAGTTTCTTTTTCATCATTATCAGCAAAATGTCTTCACGATGCCTTTAATACGTTCTGAACTAGGCACTAAATACAAGTAATAATCATGAATTAGCAGAGTGTGTTCGAGTCAATACAGTAAATGGATGTTGCCTGGATAATTATATTGTCACACCACGTTCCGGTTTTGACATTTGCTGTGTCAGGAGCCATCACCTGGCTGTGGCTGTGTGTAATTTTGTAAGTATCCTCCATCATCCTGAATATAATGCTCTGGATGATTTATTTTGAAATGCTCTATTCCGGCCATTTGAGTTTAACAAGTGCAAATCTGCAGTTTTATCATAGAGCTGATGAGAAACAGACTTAAGAAAACAAATCAACCACTGACCAACATCCCACGAGATCACTGTTATCTGACAACGAGATTATAATTAGGATGCGTTCTCCACTGGTGTCGAACACAATAAGGCAGGTCTGAAACATGGTATCGATCAGAGTCAGGTCATAAATAGGATGTTGAAAATCGCCAACTTCGGTCATGAGGGTCAGAGTTTTGGGAAGCAGGTCGCAAACCTCCAACCAATTTTTCTCGGTTTCCCCCCCACACCACTGGGGTTTCAGGATCCTTTAGGTACGTTTTGCACAGCACTTGAAATATTAAATGCAGAGCTGCTGTCCAGCTAGCCTGCGTAGCAAGCGTTTCCGTGGAGCAAAGAGCGAAGAAACGGGGTTTTCGGCGTTTTGCCCGCGCGAAAAATGGGGACAAAACGGACAAAACGCCAAAATCCCCGTTCTTCGCTCTTTTGCGCCACGGAAACGCTTGCTACGCAGGCTACTGTCGTGCTTGCCATACGTGTACGCAAATGCTTGTGTTCAAGTTTCTTTTTTTTTTTATCAGTATTCGGTATAAGAGATGATTGTAGTGTATGTAACGATCATCGGTAATGAAGCTCTCGCCCCAACCTTCTCCATTGCATTGAACCACTAGCCCGAAGAAGATTCCTCGTCCAGTAGCACGTTATATACAACAAGCTACAACAAGCGCGAACCAAGAGCAACATGTGGACTTGGTACTGACGAAAAGAAGAGAGAATAGACCCGACCGATTGGCTAGAAATATTACATTGGCCTGCTTTTCGTCTCTTTGTAGGTTTATACCCTTCCTCAGTTAGCCTACCTGTAGCCGTAAATGCCCAGTGGGAGTGCTATAAGATTCACCCACGAAACAAACTACTCGCGCGCCAAATACCGTAGCCTTCCACGCAGACGTTCTATAAAGGCTTGTCACGCGTGGGAAGCCTAAGAAAGGCTAGCAATCCCGCTGATTACCTCAGTCGTTGACCAAGCGTGAAGAACGACAATAAGCGATCTTTTGAACCCATCCTGACCGAGTCGCCTTACATTCCAAAATTTATTTCTCACAAAAATTGCAATTTTGAATTGATATATTTCACTATAAAAATATGAATGTACGTTCCTGTTGAGTGAACACCAAAAGACATTTTACGCTTATGCAATCGCACATTTGTTATCTGCCGTTAGTTTGGGAGAGAGGCTTAAAAACTTCGCATAAAGACAGTATTAAAATAATGCTGTTGGTCATTGATTTTTATAACATTTGGTGGCTCCTA
>JAHPZR010028693.1:0-17811 GCA_019787425.1 Platygyra sinensis
GGCGGCGTGATAATGTGAAATCAAAATTTTAAGTGTCTGTAAATGACCTGATATCAACATTGTCTAGCTTGTGCATTGCGTGAAATTAACATTTGGCTGTAATTTAAGTGAAATTAACGTCCTTGCGGTCGCACGTTAACATGAAATAAAAGTTTTAACAGTTTTAACCTGAATTCAACATTTTTAAGGTTACACGTTGTAAAAGATCAATATTTTGCTGGATTTTAAGTGAAATTACCGTCTTTGCGGTCACATGCTGATGTAACAACAAATACAGGTTTTTTTGCATACATAATATCTCGAAAACGAAACAAACTTCAGCAAAAAAACATGCAGAACATTGTCTAATGTACCTAAACAAAACTGCATGCGAAATTTGGAGCGTTTTTGACAAAGTTCATTTTTGAGTTAAAAACCCTAACGCCCTTTTTCCACTGAAGCCTTCAATTAGTGAATGAAATTACAATAATAAGTAGTTAAATCAATCCCATTTGTCACTGTTAAAAAAAATCAAAGTTAAAACCAAAAGAGTGGTATAATATCTATCTTTCTTTTTGTCTAAAGCTTTAGATTGGATTCCACAATAACTTATCATTTTGCTTGTTTTGTCACAGGATGCTAGACAGGAGAGATCATCACAAGTCAGCAGTATGGACTTTGAGAGATTATAAAATGGGCAGTACACCTGGAGACACAAATTAAAGAGGACACTTAAAAGATTGGCTACCAAGACAAGACAATAAGATGGTGTATTATAAGTAGTTTGTTTAGTTTTGTATTTATTTGGCCCAGCCCGGGAGGCCTTTGAACGTGGGGTACAGCTGGCCCGGGGTTTTCCTCCTAGGGGCAAGTGGACGTACAGGGAGGTTTTTCACCCAGCTGTTGTTCCACAACCCCCGTTCATGTTAGTTTAGCTTGATAGTCTTCAACTAGATTTTCATAACAGACTCTTGGCCAATACCTTGCTTTGGTATGGGGCAAGACAACCTGATTGAGCTGACCTCACTACAACTTACTGAAACACGCAACTTTCAACCGATACTAACAACCAAGTGACTTTTTCATAACCTCGACAAACCAATCAACAAGATGCAGTTTAACTTCAAACAGAACCAACAGAAACTTGGCGAACAACAAATGGATTAAAACTGAGAACAACTCACAGCAAGATCTATGTACACCTTTCAAATCACTTATTCAACATGGCCTCAACAAACCTAACAGTAAAATATAACTTCAACACAAACTTGACTTAACAACAGATGGGTTAAAACTACATGTAGAATACTGCTGACGTACACTGGACAGCTGATCAATTTGTGCATGTATTATGTCAACAATTGAACCGACAAACTTAAACTTTTAACAGAAGAAACACAAATTTGACTAACTGCAAAAGATGGATTGAAACTGATATCTCAAACCAACAATTACATATGCCTTACAGATGACATACATGTATTTATGACCACAACAAACCAACCAACAAACTTTTAATTAGTTAATTGTAAACAAAACCAACATAAACTTGACATAAACTTGATGAACATTATGCAATCTAAATGGATTGGAACTACACAACATCTGACACTGACAACTACTTACACATGAAAATTGACTTACTGTGGCCTCAACAAACCTAAAAACTGCACCTGACTCCAGTACTTCAGTGTAGAATACTAGAACACTACTGACCAAGACTTAACCATGATCACTAAAACTTTACAGATTACAGAAACTGCACAAGCCACATACCAATACAAGGATTAGCACTGAGTCAGATAATAGTATTATCACTATTAATTATAATAGGTAGATGTGTGTGCCACCATTGTTCAAAGAAGTTCCTTTTTTAAACAAAACCACCTTTGTTAGTTGTCAATGCATGCCATAAACCAAGTCACTGATTGGAGTCAGAGGTCTCTGTTACTGTACATGCACCTAGTATGTACCAGTGTGCTTCTTTTAAAATCATAAATTATTCAAGAAGTTCTTGTCCCTTAGGATGTATATTGTGATGCTTTTACTGCTTTCTGTTAGTCTCTATACACTCTTCAGCTGGTAATGAGGCCTAGCAGGAAGTAGTTAAACACTGCCATCTGCATCCTGAGGGACTACATCTTGAGGCAGATAATAATACACTCTACATGGACCAGCCACCTTCTCTTTCATAACAAAATAATTTTACATTTTTGGCTAAAATACATTTTTGAGAGAACTACATGCTTTTTTACATACATACATACATACATTTATTTTTGTTTTCAAATAAAAAAATTTACAAATTGAACATGCCCGCGGATAGCATATGCTAGTCTAGGCGGGTCATGTTAACAAAAATTATTAATAAACAACTAGGTATAACTAAATACAAGAGGATTAAGGAGACTAAAATTGACAACAATAACTAAGGACCAATAATAAACTAACGGAATTACAAATGGTAATTAACAACAGTTACGACGAGAGACTAGAGATACACGAAAATGATATTGTTGATGATGTTGTTGCATCAAAAGTTCTCTGACTTCAGTCAATGAAACAGTTAATCTTATCAAGAAAGCCATTCTATTTGACTGGTTTGAATTCAATGAAGAGTAAATTTTTTAACTCTTGCATTTGTTTGTTCTATAATGGAAATTAGGTTTCAAGGTTCTAACATACATTAGTCCTTTGAGCAGTGTTCTTCTTCATCCTTTACTTAGATCTGTGAAGTACAGTTTCTCCTAGACATAGTCTTTAGAGTTATGTTTTTTTAAAGAAAGTTGGCCAAAAGTTGTAAAACAAATCATAAAGAAACAAGCCAGTATAGTTACATGGATATGTAAATTTCAAAACCATAATTTCAGCACTTGTGATGCAAGATCATTTGGTAAATTGTCATAATGTGTCTGGCTGACTCTATGAGGAGAAACTAGTTACTGATCATTTCCAGGGCTAATTAAACAAAGATAAACAACAACAAATCATTGTCAACTAAATTTCAAGAATTTATTTCTTCAGTTCAAAATTCACATTATTACAAAGCACAAGAAACACATTATGAAGTACAGTTAAGTTATTTGCTTTGGGGTTTGCATGGAACGTTAGTCTTTAAGAAAAATATGTCAAATTTATGCTTACAGTATTTCCCGTAAAGCCGTGAACACCAGAGAAAATTTCTGGAATGTTTATTGTCTCGTGACCAATCAGAAGCGAGATGAAACCGCAAAAGATAACCGCCAAACCGCAGCATGCATTAGTCACGACTTGATTCGAAACAACAAGCTGGCTTTTTCTTCCAAGGAACTGGCCTTTCTTCTACGACTAACCTTCAAAAACCAAACTACCGAATTCGGAATAGACCTAAAAGCGAGTGTAAATTGTCAAAATTTACAACGGTACAAGTTTTCGGATGAAAGCCTCTAAGCTACAAAAATAACGAAAATCACCAAAAACAGCCAAGTAACATGACCCTTTGAACTGCACGTGAAGCACACTGGTCAGCCCCGCTTCTGACTGGCTGGTTTTTTCTTTTCTCTCAGATGCACTGTCTAGCCTTGTCTGATCCTATCTACTTGATTCAGCATCGCTTTCCTGTATAAATATGTCGCTAAACATATCATTTATATCTATTCTTTGCATATAAATAAGCTGAAATACAAAAAGAACAATTTCAGTATTTGAAAACGGTAAAATTGAAGATTTGTCGTGGAAGAAAAAGCCTGCTCATTGTTTTGTGTGAAGTCATGACTAATCCATGCTGCGGTTTGGCGGTTATCTTCTGTGGTTTCATCTCGCTTCTGATTGGTCGCAAAACAATAAACATTTCAGAAATTTTCTCTGGTGTTCACGGTCTTACGGGAAAGACTGTAACAAAGTAGGGAAGACAAACAGGAGTCCTGATGGCCAGTTATGGTAACTACTTGGTAAGTTTTATCTTTTGGGCAAATACTAAGGTTTCATTCTTACTCTTGATTTTGAGATTAGCAGAGCCTCAGCACAGTAAAGGCAGCATGTGCACAGGACACCCAGTTTTTCACTATTCTGCTTTTGCTATGGGTTTGAACTTCGTTACAGGCTAAGATAAATTACTATCAGTGATTGGGAAAACTCTGAGAATTTAGCTAAATACATTCTTTGCTGCTCAAAGGGAAACTTGCTGAATAATTACTTGTCATTTAAGTGTATTTTGTTAGGATCAATATTTAACTTATATACTCTAACAACAATTAACATCATGCTGCCATGCAAACTTGTTACCTACTGTACCTTTAGTAAATCTTAAAACAATGTTTGGTTTTAAAATAGTTTGTTGAAATTTTTAGTAGTCTTAGCTGTTGACTTTTGTTACTTTTGAATAGATTGGTAGTGATTCAAACATAGTTTCCTTTTTCAAATGGTTTTTTTTTTCTATTTAAGTGCTTGGCAGCTTGATGGTGGTTGTTTAATTCAAAAACAAGGGAAGCATTTAATATTATAAATAGAATAATCTCAAGATAGTCAGACAAATATTTTTCATTTTCAGTTTATATCAGTTTGGACAAGAATTATTTCATTTCTTAAATTATTTGGCCTGGGTTAAACCAGATGTCATTTTGCATTCCATGTTCAGTTGTCATGATGACTTGAAGTGGGGTGCAATATGAGAACTATCAAAGGCTACCACAAGATTTAGCTTTGTCTTTGCATTGTTTTTTATTTTTCCTTTTTTTGAACACCATAGTTATGCTGGTTATTATTTTAAAATACTAAATGCTTCCTTTGTTTATATTAGTTTACTTTGTACAGAAGTAGTTCTGCAAGCTCATTAGCCTAAACTTTTATTGTACAAGCTCAGAGTTAACACTTATTTTTTGAAAGCAACAAAAGTTGCAGCGTCTTGCTAAGTGTGATGATAGCCTTATTGTTACAACTCCAACTTAGTTACCTTCTTGACTGAATTTATTATTTTCAATACTTTCTATTCCTTAAGCCCAAATTATGACTCTACTAGATTGCAGAAAAGTTTGAGCGGCCAATCTCAGTGAAGAACTGACCATTTTTTATATCACTGAGTAGTTTTTTTGAATTGGGCTATTTTTGTGTTCCAAATTCTTTTAATTTTTTATTTCATTTTCAATTTCTTAATTTTTGATTCAATTATTACTGGTTAATGGTAATATTTAAGATTAAGATGAGAAAAGTAAGATCAACAGTCTGCATTCTTAACTTATTGTCATTTTCAGATTGTGTTTTCATTTTATTTCATTTATTTTAATGTACAAACAGCATCTCAATGTTTTGACATTATTGCAGAAACCTTTTTGCTTAGCCTCGTCAAAATGATCACCTCGCAGCATTAATTACTTTGATTCATAATGCAGACTGTTGATGAACATCAATTTATTTTAATTTGATTTACACAGATTGCTTGGTTCTTTCTTGGTGTTCCAAGTCATCATATTTTGAAGGCTCCTTCAAGCCTCCTTTGAACATTTTTCGTTGCTTAATTTCCTCCACAAATTATAAGTGCTTTTTTTCTACTGTAAGTTTCTTTTTTTTCAGCTTTAAGGCATTTTTTTGCTTGGGACCCCAGACACACACTCAAGACTAGCTTTAAGGTTTCAATCTTGACTTTTTTTCTGGACATGTATCACCAAGAAACAGCCATTTTTTCTTTGGTAGTTAAGTTATAATGCTAATGAGCTTGCATATATCTACTTATTAAGTTATTAGGTTCTTATTTAATTCCAGGACAGAAGGTGGCACACACATCAAGACCAAAGATTAGTCATATTCAAATCCAGCCAATCACGTCCCTGCTGGGTTGCAGAAGCTCTGCCTCTGAGAAGGTGTGTGTTTCTTATGCCTCTGAGATATTCTAACTGAGAAATCCTGGGAAACTTTATCTGATCCTGTAATTCAAGCCGGGGACAGCTGGGCACTTGGAAGAGTTGGCCGTTTGCTCTCAAGTGGGGTGGACAGTGTGAAGGAAGGTGAGAGTTTGCATTTCATGTCTTTAGGGTTTCACTTAATTTGTCACAGTACCACACCATCAGTTTCGGCCCAGCAAGATGCTTGTTTGCAGTCAATGTATAAGGAAATGTTCCACAACCAAGGACTTAAAACAGGAGTGCTGAATTGTGAGGCTCAAGGAAGGTGCATCTCTAGAGAAAGCATAGACAGAGGAGATCACTGAATTTCATTGGTCTGACCTGATTGGATTTTCACAAATGACATCAAATTGAGCTGAGTCACTGGGGGTCTCTCTGATTGGGTTGCTACTGGGTCAGGTTTTCTCTCTTTTCTAGGTTTTCATTAAATTAACTTAAACTTAAAAGTACTAAAATAAAACCATGTAGGCCTGATTATAACCAAAGCACATCTTTTTGAAAAACAATTTTTACTAAGCATTTTCTAAAATTTTTAATCTCCCTTCAAAGGAATTTCAGACAACTAAATTATTTTCATTGACTGTTTTCATTTTCATTCAAGTTACAACATAAAATAATTTTCCAAAAATTCCTTTCAATAGTTTGACACTCCATAAACTTTAGGGAGGCTATTAGCACCAGCTTTTGGCACCTGGGATTCTGGGATCGCCTTGGAAACCAACATGAGTTGTGATTGGATCAACGGTTGCCTTAGTAACCATCAAACAATTATAGCTCGAGGTAGTTATCAAAACAATCCCAGAAATCCTTGTGCTGATAGCTCATGCCTTGTCGTAACTTTCTTGAGTGGTTAATCCTCATTCTTATTTGTCAACTGGCTCTTTCTTAGAAGCTTAATATAACAGGTATTTGCAGAATAATTGTTTGTTGTTAGGCTGTTTAACTGTTAAGTAAATTAGCGACATTTTGTTCAGCAGTTGATTAGTTGGTGAAGGGTAATTCTGAAAGACCTTGCATAATGATTATTTTAAAAGCACTTATTATAAGTTAATTCAATTTCTAGCCATTCGAATTGATCAAACAGGAATTTAAACTCCACTGCCAGTTTATAACGTACGAGTTAGTTTGATATAAATTCAATCAATAGAGCATTTCTTTATTCTGAAGTTAAATTCATTTTCGTAATAACAATTTGTAAAACCAAAAAAAAATTATAATCATAACTATTTTGAGGAGGTGATACTTTTCTAGGGAAGCTAAGGGCGCGTTCATTTGGGATCAATCCGGAGTAACAATAATTGGAATAATGCGAGTAAACGTTTGTTTGGTAACTATTCTCATTCCGGAATACCTGGATTTCCATTCCGGCTATAGACCCTTTGCATAAATGGCGCCTAAATTTGAATAACAATACTTGGCACATCCTTAGCCTCACATTCATGTGAAATTTCCTTTGTCTTGAAACATGAATGTGAGGCTAAGGATGTACCAAGTATTGTTATTCAAATTTAGGTGCCATTTATGCAAAGGGTCTATTCTGCTCCCAGGAGCAGCCGGAATATATTCCAGAATATATTCAGGATTATATCCCAAACGAACGCGCCCTTAGTTGTTTGATGGGTTTTCCCTTTTTCCACTAAAATATTCTAAAAGCCATTAAAATTCAGAGTTCTACAATGTAAATTTTTAAGTTGATTTAAAACCAGTTCAAGTTAAAACTAGGCCAAATGAAAAGAAAAGAATCGCAACAAAATTTTTTTCGTCGACATTTTCCTACCTTTAAATCTTCGCCCACGTGAATAAAATCAAACGGAACATAATTTAAGCTACACTGTATACTGACTCACAAATTGTTAACACTATTACCAACGGTTTAGCTTAAATTAGCTTTCAAATAACAAGACCCCTTTAGCTTCGTATGTTAATTGTCGTTTCAGATCACGGATGTTCTCTGGAGAATTGTCTTTCTAATTATTCATTCATTCGCACGGGAATATGATTTGCATTTGAAAGAAACAACGCTCCAGAGTAACGTCACGTGATATGAAATAAGCCAACAAATAAACACGCTAAATTAGCATAATTAACTAAAACCTTTTGCAATATTGTATTTTCAAAGTAAACTTAACCTTCATGATAGAGGACAGCCTTTTCTTGCTATATAAATCAGCTTTTTCTTTCATTAAAATTAGAGAGAGGGACCTGAAATTAGTAGCTTCACAGATGGGAGACCTTTAGTGACTTGTGCTCTTTGGTGAAGTTTGTGGAATGACGGTCGGTCGGAGGTTTGGTCGGAGGTCAGACTGGCGGATTCTGTGTTTCAATTCTTTCTTTGATTTCAAAGGTGATGCACTGAAATTGAGCGCCATACTTTAGCGCTTCGGTTTTTCTTGTCCAGGTTGCGGACATTTCCAACTTAAATGGGTTTCCATCCAAAATATTCAGGGAGGGTGAGCTTAACGGCAAATTATTATTTTACGATACATTGACTCGCAAATTAGCATCTTGAATCGATTTACGAATAGGCCTTTTGCAACAAACAATCACATGGTACAGAATCTGCCATGCTGGAGGGCAAGCTCATTATTATT
Organism: Platygyra sinensis; assembly: GCA_019787425.1. Taxonomy (NCBI): domain Eukaryota; kingdom Metazoa; phylum Cnidaria; class Anthozoa; order Scleractinia; family Merulinidae; genus Platygyra; species Platygyra sinensis. The sequence continues at coordinate 8,447 of JAHPZR010028693.1, forward strand.
CTCGCAGTGGGACTTTAAAACAAAGGCCAGTCACGCTTGTCTGGTTGAGGTCTCTTTGTTTTGAAGTCCCACTGTGGGAATAAAAATGAGCTTGCCCTCCAGCATGGCGGATTTTGTACCATGTGTTTGTTTGTTGCAATAGGCCTATTTGGCATATTAATTATTTTCAACTTATTAATTCCAAAATTACTCGAGTGTGGTACTGTGACAATTAAGACTGAGACCCCGGAGGCATGGGGAGCAAACTCTCACTTATCTTTACGTTGTCCACCCCACTTAGGAGCAAACAGCCAACTCTTCCAAGTGTCCAGCTGTCCCCGGCTTGAATGAAAGGATCAGATAAAACGGACCAGGATTTTAAAGTTGGAATATCAAAGGAGGACTAAAGAAACAACACCAACTCAGAGGCAGAGTGAAAGCAACCCAAGGAGCAGGGATAACATTGGCTGGATACTTTTTTTAATTTCAAGTAATAAGCAAGATACACTATTTTTATTTCAATAAAATACAGTTACTTTTCTTTCCTGTGTTATTTTATTTTGCAATCCAACCATTGAAATAACGTACCAACTGCAGTGACAAACCTGACAGTAAACGCATGTTGGAAAACAAAATTCATTTAACTTGACGACTGGTATGTTTCGACATACATCTTCAGAAGTGACCGTTTAGAATAGAAGTAACAACTAAATTTAAGTTAAGTAACTAATTAACAATAACAATGACAGAAGCTGAGAAAAATTTGCACATTAAAAGATGCAAACAAGTAAAAATAAAGGTTTTTGCTGCTAATGTTATCATTTAGATTTGACTTCAGTTCCCTAATTAGTAGAGTCTCCTTTATCTTACAATTGTACATGACCCACCGACCTTTCACTAATATCTCAAAATGGTCCCATTTAGCTTGTGACCATTTGACGTGACGTGGTCTGAGTTAGCAGATGCGTGACAGCTACTCGTGAACATTTTAAGCAATCAAGAGCAGCTGTCCACGTTACGTCAACTGGTCACAACCAACATCAAATGGGACCACTTTGAGATATTAGCAAAAGTTCGGTCAAAAACACATCGCAAGGTAAAGGAGACTACTAATAATGGAACTGAAGCCTAATCTCGACGATAACGTTAGCAGCGAAAAGCTTTATCTTTACTAGCTTGCATCTTCTAATATGCAAATACTTCTCAACTTCTGTCAGTGTTATTGTTAATTAGTTACTTATCTTGAATTTAAAATTTAGTTGTTACTTCTATTCTAAACGGTCATGTCTGAAGATGCATGTCGAAACATACGAAACGCCAAGTTAAGGTGGCTCAAAATAGTTTCCAGCACATTCTAAGACTTGGATTTTGATGTGTCATTATAACCACTCTTCATCAATTGATGCTACAATCATGGTATCAAGACTACCCAGTCATTGGTGAACATGTTGGTATTATTTTCGTAACACAATAGGTTGCCATAGCAAGACTGACCTGCTAAAGACACCCTTAATTTCAGCTTTAAGCGCTTACATTTCAAAAACGGCACTGTGAAATTTTTTCTTCTTACAGAATTTTGATAAGCAGGGTAAGATGCAAGTTTTGGCGAAGTTTAAAAAAATTCTTAAGGTGGCATTCAGAGCCACCTTAAATTGTTGGAAAAATTAAGGTGGCTCTGAACGCCACCTACAGAATTTTTTAAAACTTTACCAAAGGTTGTGCCTAATCATGCTTATCAAATGGTGATAATATAAAAAATTTTTGAAATATAAGCGCTTAAAGCTGAAATTAAGGGCGTTTTTAGCATGTCATAATGTTGCTATGGTAACCAATCGTGTCACGAAAATAATACCAACTTGTTCACCAATGATTGGGCAGATTTTTGATACCATGATTGTGGCATCAACTGATAAAGAGTGGTAATAATGGCCCATCAAAATCTACGTCTTGGAAAGTGCTGGAAACTGTTTTGAGCCACCTTAAATGAATTTTGTTTTCCAACATGCATTTTACTGTCATGTTTGTCACTGCAGTTGGTCTGTCATTTCTTATGAACCAGATAAACAATCTAAAATAAGCCAAGTTCTGGAGAAGTCACAAAAAAACTCTGCAGTAAGATAATAACTTAAATTTAGTAAACAGCTCGTTTCTCATGTCAATGTATGCCACAGATGCATTTCTACCGAGCATGCAAACCCTCACCTAAGAGTTGTCACGCAAAGAAACAAGCGTGACAACTCATGTCCCTGCCAGTTTGTGACGATCCTTAGTATCGCGTTGTTTTTTTTCAATTAAATGTTTGTACGTTGGGACGCATCTGTGGCGCAACCTTGTACAGAAAAACTCACCGTTTACTAGGAACCAGTATGGAATACGTAACTGCTTAGTTTAGAGCGAGACCGTCGACGTTTACTGTAAACATAACTGCATTAGTCTCAAGCGGATCGAGCATATTAATTCTCCTTACTTATTGCCCTTGTGTAGTTTTAATTCTAGTCTTGAGAATTTTGGGGTGTATCCAAGACAATATCTCGAGCTGATTAATTTTTATGTTTTCACATTCTGGAAGAAGAAATGAAATGATTTTTTGTAAGGAGAAACTATAGTCTCCACCCTTGCGGGACTGCGTACATATATGAGTACGTTCGCTGCGCAAACCCATTCTACTAAAATTGGGCACTGTCGGAGCTCATTTCGGCACTCACAAGTTTGCCGAGGAAACCCATGGAAATTTGGAAGCGTGGGTTGTGCATCACTTATCTGATCTGATATTACTACTGATATATAGCACATATGTTCTCAGGTGTGCTTTTCTGCCGTCTGCTTACATTAATTAGCAATTTGCTGCTTCAGTGAAAAAGCCATAAAGCGTCCGTATGAAACACGCGGGCATCGTAAAAGAGTTGATAAAAAACCCGACATAAATCAAACTCTTGCGACCGCATGCAATTTAAATGCCCATTTGCTGCGCGTCTATTTTAGCATTCCAGTTAAGCTTTCCAAAGTGGGAAAACATCAAAGAAATTCTTTGAGATTGCAGGTCGATATATACTTTGATTATTGTATAGCTCTAGCAAATACATACATCTGACCAATTTCACAATTAATGAATTGATCAATACCCTAACTTTGACTCTAAAAGTTCCCTTAAATTGAACTAAAAATGTCTGCCGAAATTTCTTGGCCACTGCTGTGTTGACATCACTCATCATTGCTTTGAAATTGATTTTTAACACTCTTGGTATTTATTCTAGTGTATCAAAGTATGCAATACAACCTATCGGTCGGGTGGTTTCAGATACGATTAGCGATTTGAGGTGTTGCCTGTATCATCGAGTCTATCCTCTTTATACAGTGTTGGTGCATCATCGCTAGTGTCTGCCGTATCTCTGAAACAGTCACGTGCATCCACCAGTCTGCTGGGAAAATAAATTTGAAAAAAACTGTGTTTCCTTTTTAACGTCTGCAGTTGCCTTGGAAAAATTGTAGCATTAAAAAGAAGACTGCTCGTCACTGAAATTTTTGAACTCAACAAAACAAATAGTTGAAAACATGCGCTTCTTTGTCCTTGCATAACATTATCGTTCTTTTAGTAACACAAGCTAAATCAGGTCAAGTCTATAGGACATGAGGATGTTAATAACTGTATTGACCTGCTGGTTTTTCTTTCACTTGTGAGTTGTGACAACTCACTCGAAGCATACCTGTTACTGTTTATGGTACTTTGTGTAATTTAACGGGTCTCTCTTGGGCAGTGGTGCTGCGCAACGCCCCTCGCCTTTCCGTGTCTCCCTCACGGTGGTGTGCCGGTGTAGTGGTGAGTATGGCGCCGAGCGTAGAGCAACCAGGAAGATGTGGTTTTGAAAAACGTACCCTTTACAGGTGCTTACAGGTAAACTAAGAACACTATAGTCGAACAGCAAATTACGCACACTCGTGTATCGATACCTCATATGAAATGTTGCAAAACCAATGGACTGCTATATAAAGTTTAGTCATTTTGGGACTCGGCACAAGGGGGAGTTAGGCTGCGCTCAATCTCAGACGTCCCAAGACTTTTTTTGTATTCAGGACTGGTGAGAGATGGTTTGTGCTTGATCTGTCGATAGCTTTCTACAATGATGGTACGACTGTACAGGAGAAGTTTGACACTGTGTTTGCATAATGTTTAGTCATCCATGCCACTGTCCATGGTACCGAAACGTAATACTCATGATAATACAGAGCGATGAGAGGTCTCTCTATTATAAGGACATAGGTGTCTAAACACCGGGTTTATCATTTATCGGTAATTTAGTTGTGCACAGCAGTGCTGCTGACGGTAAATTGTTGGCTGTTTGTGTCTGTCTCTGTCTGTCCTGTCCTGTCTTTTTCAGTCTTCAGTTCTTTTCGCTCTGACTGAACCATGGTTGTCTGCGGCGCTTCCCTCACACTTGTGCTGTTTTGCGATGCTAAGTTCCCTGCTTGCTTTCGGCATTTGTTCCCGATCTGTTCAGCAGGTTCTCCAGACCGTCTTCCATAATCTGTCTGAGCCATCGCTGAGTCAATTAGCATGATATAAAAGACGGTTCAAAATTTGGTTGTTCAGCGTTGGCGATCAGTCACTGGAGTCGTTTGAGGCCAGAGGAGATCTCGTATGACTTCCAGTGGGGAGCAGTGAATCCCATCTGTCCATCCGTCTGTCAGTCAGTAGCTCAGTCAATCAGACCATCAGTTAATCAGTAAATTGGAGAAATAATCAGTCAGTCAGTCAGCCAGCCAGCCAGCCACTCAGTCAGACAGACAATCCAGTTCAGTTAATCAGTCAGTCATTATCAACCAGAGAATTAACCAGCCAGTGTGGCAGCCAGGCAGTCCATCATCAAATAATCAGACATTGATCACTAGTCCCCAGGCAGGCAGGTAGGCAGTCCATCAGTCAGTCAATCATCAGTTGATCAGTTAGTAAGACAGTCAATCATTTCATCAGTCTGTGATCTGTCTTCATTATTTGTCATTCGATATTCATTCCCAAAATTTTGTCCCAGTCAGTCCCAGTCACTCATTCATATTAGTCAATTCATCTGCCATCTCAGTCAGTTAGTCAGGTAGTCAGTTGGTCAATTAGGGATTGGTCTTAACCAGTCAGTCAGGCCTGTTCTGACAGTTATTCTGTTCAGTATTAGTATAATCTATCACAGTCAGTCAATCAATCCAGAAATTGGCACGTCCATCCATTTCTAAACCAATCAATCAGTCAGTCAGTCGAGTCAGTCAATTGGTGGTTAGTCAGTTTCTCCTTCGTGTTCTTACTGTCCTATCTGTCAGTCTCTCGTTCAGTCTATCTCTCTGTTTTCTGACATCCATCAGTTCGTTGCGGTCCGTCCATCAATCAGGCAAATTTTAGTCAGTCATTTGAACGTCATAAAAGGTCAATCGAATGCTCAGTCAGTATCAGTTGGTTAGTCAGTCTGTCCATCTATTCTATTCATCATGCTGTCAGTTCAAATCAACCCCATATGCTAAGAAATGATCTGTTGTCTGAGTAGGACTTTATGAACATGGTTATGGAATATTTTGACAATATGATACTTGATCACAATTAATTCAAACAGTAATTGTTACAATAATGTGTTACTTGAGAGCTCTTTTATTCATTTTGTAAATCAATCATGGCAGAGTAGATTTCATGACTAAATTCATTATAAATGTTGAACTGGCTTATTTAAGAGCGTTGGTTTACCTGGTTCCACCTCCAAAAGCTGGATTGGCAAAACAAACCTGCCAGCCCTTCTTAAGATTACTGCTTGAGGCCTTGATCCCACTTTGTCATCTGCTGGCATCGAATCTGAAAAAGAATGTAGTAAGTCAAAAACATAACATACCTAATTATTATCACTACACTACAATCTAGACAACAAACAGAATGTTAAAATGAAATATACAACAAAATTTTATTCTGTCAGCCTGCGCTTCTATTTATCGTGAGATTTGCCCTGTCTTGTGTCGTGAGACCCGGGGGGGGGAGGGGGGGGGGGAAGATTGAATCTGAAAACCGTGAGTCTCACGACAAATCGTGAGACTGAGAGGTCTGCTTTTGTCAAGGAGCCTGCATTATTCATTGTGGTGTGAAATCAGAATTCATTGACCAGTGCAGCAAAGATCGTGGAGTGGTGCACCATTTTTTGTTGCTTGGTAAAAATGGTTGTTCTTTTATACCTTGAGAATAATTTCAAATAGGGCAAACAGTACCGAGTACAATAAAGTTGATGTTGTTGTTGTGAATCCCACTTGCCATCTTTTGGATCCATCGCGCCGTGGGAAATTTTGCATAATTGAGTTGAATTACATCAGGAGAGGCAATGATCGCAACTACATTGATAGCAAGGGATGTGAATTGCTCTCCCCCGCACACTCTGATCTTTTATTTCTTGTGTGGGGGGGGAGTAAAAAGTTACTTTTTCTGAGGGGGGGAATTTAAAGCTCCTCAATGGGGGATGTTACGACCTATGGAGTAAATGGAATGGCTCATAACAAACATTTAGAAAACATTATGAACATCTGAAGATGACCTACTTGTCGAAAACGTTCGGTTTTTTGCTATTAATTTTTTAGGTCTTTCAAATAGAAATTTCTTTTTTGAAAAAGAACTCAAAGCGGTATTATAGACATAGTGCGTAATCACGTTCTCAGTTTCTGTCCTCTTGAAAGCAGATCACACTGATGGTGTCCCATGCAACTTTTAAGACCTATTTTTTACCTAGTCAAGTATTTATCTCATCAAACTTGAGGTAATCAATCACACTCGCATTTAACAATTTACAAGCGTGCTTACCTCGTCCAGGGAACGGTCCTCAGGGGGGGGGGGGGGGAAGGCTGTCACAACACGTCGTCTCGCAGCATTTCACCCCCTGGTTCCGACAAGCAAAAAGTAAAGAAATTAGCTTATGACCCACTTCAAGAAATTATCACTGGTTCAAGGCCGTTTTAAAACAAAGAACAAAGCCTTAGAAAATACGATAACCTTATTTTCAACCACTACGTGCCAAAATTGGCTGAACGAACATACACTCGCAAAGATCACCGGGGAAGTAGCTGGAAAATGAAAAAAAGGGGGAGTGGGGAGGGGGAAGGATATGAAGAGCTTTTTCAAATAAAGTGCTGAATTGCCCCTACATCCTCCTTTAGACAATAAAACAACTCACAAAACAATGTTATGAATTTTAACTACAGCTCCTTAACAAAATTACTAAGAAACTTCAACTATCCCGTCCTTAAAACGACTACCCTCTTGCATGGGAGAGCGTATATTTGATTGAAGATCGTGGATTGTGGGACATTTTTTGAAAATAATAACCCCCTTACCTTGTATTCCCGTTTTTAAAATAGTTCAGGCCCGACGAGGGGGCGGGGATACCTCGCCTTACATGGGCTATATCGGTATTTGGGGCCCAAAAAGTGGTGTGGTTTTTTCTGCATCAGTGTCATAAATGTTGGGGTCATAAAAGTTTTGCTTTCAGCTGAGGATCTGTTTTTTGGGGGGGGGGGGCACTGCAGTCTGAATTTATATTGGGGGGCATCCGTTTTCAAGGAGAAGTTTCTTTTTGGCATCATTATCAGGCAAAATGTCTGCACGATGCCTTTAATATCGTTCTGAACTGCAAATACAAGTAATAATCCTGAATTAGCAGAGTGTGTTCGAGTCAATACAGTAAATGGATGTTGCCTTGATAATTATTTGTTCACACCACGTTCCGGTTTTGACATTTGCTGTGTCAGGAGCCCATCACCTGGCTGTGGCTGTGTGTAGTTTTGTTAAGTATCCTCCATCATCCTGAATATAATGCTCTGGATGATTTATTTTAAAATGCTCTATTCCGGCCAAATTATAGACCGCTTTAATCCCAAGCGTTATACAATCCATGCGTTGTTATCATAGAGCTGATGAGAAACCGACTTAAGAAAACAAATGCACCACTGACTCACATCCCCGAGATCACTGTTATCTGACAACGAGATTATAATTAGGATGCGTTACTCCACTCGGTGTCGAACACAATAAGGGCAGGTCAGAAACATGGTATCGATCCAGAGTCAGGCCATAAATAGGATGTTGAAAATCGCCAACTTCGGTCATGAGGATCAGAGTTTTGGGATAGCAGGTCGCAAACCCCCACCCAAGTTTTCTCAGATTCCACCTCGCCCCGCCCCTCTGGGGTTTCAGGATCTTTTAGGTACGTTTTGCACAACGCTTAAAATATATAAAATGCAGAGCTGCTGACATGCTTGCCATACGTCGAGGCAAATGCTTGTGTTTAAGTTTCTTTTTAGTTATCAGTATTCGGTATAAGAGCTGACAGTATTCTCAGCCTCACTAAAATCCTGTGCACACGCCACTTCAGATTGTAGTGTATGTAACTATCATCGGTAATGAAGCTCTCGCCCCAACCTTCTCCATTGCATTGAACCGCCAGCCCTAAGTATATGCTAAGATTCCTCGTTCAGTAGCGCGGTTATGTACAACAAGCTACGACAAGCGCGAACCAAGAGCAACATGTGGACTTGGTACTGACGAAAAGAAGAGAGAATAGACCCGACCGATTGGCTAGAAATATTACACTGGCCTGCTTTTCGTCTCTTTGTAGGTTTATACCCTTCCTCAGTTAGCCTACGTGTAGCCGTAAATGTCCAGTGGGAGTGCTATAAGGTTCACCCACGAAACAAGTTACTCGCGCGCGAAATACCGTAGTCTCCCACGAAGATTTTCTTAGGCTTGTCACGCGTGAGAAGCTAGGAATCCCGCGGATTACCTCAGTTGACCAAGCGTGAAGTAGGAACGACAAATACGCGATCTTTTGAACCACGCAACTGACCGGGCGAGTCGCCTTACGTTCCAAAATATATTTCCCAAAAATTAAACGATATTTCTCTTATTAAAATATGAATGTACGTTCCTGTTGAGTGAACACCTAAAGACGATGATTCGCTACAGCGCCTTATGCAATCGCATCACCTTAGTTATCTGCCGTTAATTTGGGAAGGAGGCTTAGAACTTCGTCATAAAGACAGTATTAAAATAATGCGCATTAAAGACTATGCTGTTGGTCATTGATTTTTATAACATTTGGTGGCTCCTAAAGGAGCCGTTTGTTTTGGCGGGAAACCCACAAAGTGAGTTTACTTGCTGCTGGTGTACTTGGTCACAGCCTTGGTTCCTTCACTCACGGCGTGTTTGGCCAGTTCACCGGGCAGAAGCAGCCTGATGGCGGTCTGGATCTCGCTCAGGGGGGGGGGGGGGGGCAGAGGAAGAGGGGGGGGAAAAACCCAACAACCAACCCCAATTTGGCATTTGAGCTATGAATCTCTCTTAAAAAAAAAACAAACAACAACAACACGGGAGGAGGATG
>JAHPZR010028694.1:0-12500 GCA_019787425.1 Platygyra sinensis
TTTTCTTGTCACTTATCAAAGAGAATATGTCCTATTGTTGCTACTTTTGAAAGTCAAGTTCGCCATAGCGCCGCTTGTATATGTTAAGGACCCATCCACACTGCGTCGGAGAAGGTTGAAAACGCAGTTTTTATTTCTACGGTTAGGCTTACCGTCCACACTAATCCGTTACGAAAACGATGCTTTTCGAAACGTTCCACAAACCGGAGGAATCTAGAAAGGCTGACTTTGCTTTTAGTGTGGATGGAATACATTTTGAAAACGGAGGTTTTTTTTTACCACAATTGCTACTAATCTCGCAATCTGATTAGCTAACTTGCCGTTGACGATAAGAGCCTAGACAACGCTGCTCATGTGAATGTGTGACAATGCCCTTTTTAGCTCGCGCTCTGAAAAAAATCTTTTTTATTGACTTTGTGGTAAAAAGGCAAATCGAATGTGGTTTGGCGTTGTCTGCACTCTTATCGACAACGATACGCGTCATCACAGGGCCCGTTTACAGGGGTCCGGACAAATTTTTGCACGGATGAATTTTGTTCCTGGACCGCCTGTTTACATGAATCTGTGCAAATTCGATTCTGCTACAGATTGCAGTGGTGTTTATACAATTACCGGAAATTTTGGTCGGAATTCAAATGAAAGGTTCCGTTTCGGTTTCTTCTGTACCGGAAGTGGTCCACTTATTTCGGTCGAAGGGGTGAGGTGGGGTGAGCAAAATAGGCCCTGTGCAGATCCGGTCACATGGTACGGAATAAATTACACTGGGACGCAAATAACGCAGTGGGACTTTCAAAACAAAGGAACTCTTACCAGTCTAGCCCGACTTTCCTTTGTTTTGAAAGTCCCACTGCGTCATTTGTGTCCCAGCATAATTTATTCTGTACCATGTGACCAGATCCTACAAATACCTATTGGAGAGAAGTGTGGAGGGCATGAGCGGGAGAGGGTGGCGTGAAAAGCCTCACTTCCTCCCCCTGCTCCTTAGTTTTTGCACTCACTAGCAGTTTCGTTCTCTTCGCGTGCTCTTTTTTTTTAGAAACGCCTGCTACACAGGGTATAATGACAGTGATGACGTCAGAAAAGTTGTTCTACAGGTAAATGGGGGGGGGGGGTTGCCCGAGTCTCATCTGCGGCAGTTTTTTGGAGATGTCACGCAACGCTCCCAAAGGGAGGGGAAAGTTGCGTGATATTTATATCCACACACAGTGGTCAAACGGTAACGACATGAGTCGCGTTTTCATGCGAGAACCTGGTACCAACTTTTCACATGCATGCAAAGATGGCTGTCGAAGGGGACGAAACAAGTTCAAGAAGGCGGCTCTAGATTACTCATTTCTCAAGGGCTTTGCCGCTGGAGTAGTCTTCTCGCATGTTAACAAGAGGTTAATACTAGGACTTGTCGCTGGTACATTGACAGGGGCGTACATTCAGCAGAATTACGAAGGGATTCCAAATGTCGAGGACATGGCGAAGAGATTTGTGCAATCGATTCGAGATGCAATGAATCAAAAGAAACCCTGAGCAGGGAAGTGAAATGATCATGACAAGACCTCATGGGTTCATAACATCAGCCAGTTTACGGAGTATCAGTCGTACAAGACGCTGAGTGCAACAAACGTATGAATACCTTACAAAATGGCGGAAATGCAAGGTGGTCACGAATATTGGATGGAGAATCAAGACCAACAGACTTCCTACTCTTTAAGAAGTTCGGTCGAAGGAGATGTTAACTTGTTTGGAAATTTATACAGAAATGATTTCGAGACTTAAAAACAGCAGCGCACATCCACTCGCAACCCACAATATTTCAACTTTGGCCAAAGCTACATGTATTTCATTTAAATGGTGATATACAATATTGTAACTTGAAAATATTTTTTTACCATATAGCAGAACTCTCAACCTCAAAATACTAGAAACGTAGATATTTTACTTGGAGATTAATTTCTTAATCTTAACTTGAAATCAGACTCAAATTCCAGCTTTGATACACAGGGGTTTCATTAAGTTTTTTGTGCAGGAGGTCAGTGAGGTTTTTCAGCCGGGCATTTTTAGTTTTTCTTATGAAAGAAACTAAGAAGAGAAGATGAAAACAGCTAGGCAAATTGATGGCTAAGTCTTATTCACAGCCGGTCAATTTGCCCAGTGCCCGGCCCTTAATGAACCCCTTGGATTCACTCTTTGTTTATTATAAATATTGTTTTTTCCAACTGAGGCTAAATATTCTTATTTTTCTGTCAATTTGAGGCTGAACAAGTCTTATGAATATTCTTATATTACAGTGTATGACATGTTTGCTTTTGAGGATATTTAGTGTCTGGATGGTAAAGGGTAAAGGGGGGAGAGGGTACTTAACAAAGTTTAATACGGGGAGGCTCCACCCCAAGGTCCAACCCCTTACCCTTTTACATACCAATTTGGCAGAAAAGGTACCCCTTTTATATACCTTTTATTGAGAAAAGGTACCCCTTTCACATGCCCTTTTAAATACCTAAATGACCGATTTCCCTGCCCATTTATATAAACTTGTGAAATCCTTACCCTTTTATATACCTAAAGCCTGAAAAAGGTACCCCTTTTGAGCGGAGCCTTCCCGTATAGGCCATTATAGGGAGTATCCCCCCTGGGCATCAGAGCATCAAACATACAACTTGAACTGTTTTTGTTGCTTTTGGGCTCAACACAAAAACTTAGTCTTTCAAAAATCTCAGCCTCATGTTTACTCTTGAGATATTCTTAAAATTTTGCATATTTCAGCCTCTATATTGTTATAAAACATATTCTTATAAAAAAAAAATAGATTGTAGGTAATCAATCTTAGGTGATGATGGTACAGGTGAAAAGTTATTTTTACCACAATGGCTACTAGTCTGGAAATCTGATTGGCTAATTTGCCATTGTCAATAAGAGCCCAGACAATGCTGCTCTTGTAGATGTGTCATGCAATGCCTTTTTCAGCTCAGGCTCCTAAAAAATATTTTCTTTATTAGTTGATATTGCGGTAAAAAACAAATGGAATGCAGTTTTTAGCTTTTTCTGCAGTGTTATCGGCAATGATGCATGTCATCACAGTGGTCAAAATTTGTTGTGGACTTGCTCGACTGGGCCTTGCGAGTCCACAACATTTTGACCACTGTGATGAGGTACACAAGCAGTGATTAAATTTGTCATGCAAACAGCAAACAGTTTTCCTAATAATACATACAGCTGTCCAAAGGGTTGCAGAATGAACTGCTGAAGAAAAATACAAACTCAAAAATATCAACCTTATTGTTTTAATCAAATCAGGACTGATTTAAACAACTACAAAGCAGAATTCATTAAATTTCAAGCAATAGTGCACATCTTAATGAGATTCCAGAGTCCATTTGCAAAACTTTTGGGAGCACAAGCAGGCAAGCTCTCATCTAAATTCAAGCAAAGGTGAAATTTTCAATCAGATGGGACCACTTAATACCCCTAAGACTTCAAGTGAAACATGGGTTGGGGTGGGGCGAAAGGGGATGAAGATGTGGTTAACGGCATACAGCTGCTTCAACCATATTGGGGACACTTTCCATTTGACCAAACATTTTGGAACTATTGAAAAAGGGGCAAATGCAGATATTTTGTTTTAAAATTCCTTGAAAATCTGAAAATTGTTCAATTTCAAAACATGAACCATTCAACAAAAAATTCTAGAGATTCAAGAAGAAAAATCAACAAAGAATTGAGCATGCATCACAAGATTATCTTCTTTTTCAGAAAGTCTGGAAAATGATGTTCCATTAACCATGGGAAATGTCATAACATTTCTGATGAAATCCTTCCCCCCCCCCCCCCCCCCCTGGCTGAATGGAAAAAGGGCAGGAAGAAAACAGACCGTGCTGACTAACTGAGGCCTTGTCACTAAGAATGCAATGAGCTGAAATCTTTTTATGACCTTTTAGAGTTGTCAAGTCACCCAGTATCACCCAATATTGTATACTGAGTGATGATTTCACTTTTTTTTATTGTTTATGGATTATTGTGGCAAATTCAAACACTTTACTCTATGAAAACTTTTTCTAGTTCTTGTTTCATTTATTTAGTGTAATGGGTGTGTTACAAAAGTTGCACATAGTTGAACATGTATTAGTGTGTTTCTTTTGTCCAACTGAGTGACTGACTGACATTGAAGCAAATGTCATTTTTTACACTTATAGTACTTTGACAACAAAGTACCACTATGTACATCAATTACTAAACCTACAAATAAATAACCTAGCATGTACTTTAAAGTATGTGAGACATAAATTGATACTTTTACACTGAACTATACAGTGGAACCCCTCCACAATGCCACCTTATGGACAGAGAAAGGTGAACATTTTCAGGAGTGTGACTTTTTATTGTCAAAAAATACTTGTTAATTTTAAGCATATGTTAATCAAAACATATCACTACAACAGAAATTTAACAGTAACAGAGAACAAAGAGGGGTGGCACAGATCAAGTTTGGTGATCTTTTACAATAAAAAATGGGGTTTTGTTTTATATACAGTTTTTCCGTTGTTGATTAACTGGCTATTGCCAAGAGCTCTTGAGGCAGTTGGTGCAAGTTTTAGTGTCAGGGTGGCTGTTGTATAGCCCTTTAAGTCCTGATAGTGCCAAATGGCACAAAATTATATAATAAGCTTATTTGGCCTATTTGCTTCATATCTGGATGTCGAAAAGATCCTTGAGAGATCTTCACATTAGAAGTATAACGTCATATCCCCCAGCTGAATCAGACTTAATTAACCGCCCCTCAAGTTTTTTAATCTTTTATGCTTTACAATTTTAGAGTCAACTGAATATCTGTTAAAAATCTCCACACCCAGAGCAGCAAACTAAGCTATTGTTTAGGGTTATACCCAATATTATACAAGGAATAAGGCACTGTTGAACATTTTCATTTTTCTACTTTGCAGACTCCTCAATTCAATTTGTGGCATCCTGATGTCTGTTGTGGTGATTTAAAACATATCCCAAACAATACCTTTCCACTGGTATATTACTTGTGGTCTTTTGTTATATTGTTATCATTTTAGAAAAGTTCAGTTTTTCTTGGGGGCTTAAAGGGATGGAGGTCAAAATAAGGGTGAAAGTATGGGCTGTCCACCAGGACTGGAAAAAGTGACTGCTGTAGAGGTGTCGCTGTTTGTAGAGGTTTGACTAGATTTTTTTCTGCCTAGTCAATAAATTAGGAGTTATTGACTCAAATAACTGTAATATGTTCTACTGTGCTCCTTCAAAGAAGTCCACAAGATTCTGTAGATCATAGTTGTCGAGCACCTCCAGGAGGATCGGAACCTTGTTTTTCACATTCATCCCCTGAAACAAATTCATACATTTAACGTCTTATTTCTCCTAAAAATATCAATGCATTACTAACAGGGCAGGTAATAAGAAGAATGAAAATAAAATCATCACTGAGCTAGAGATTGTTGCCTTAAGGCATCAACAAATCCTTATTAAAACTAATATGAAAAGGTATGCCTGGTGTGCAGTTGATGAGGAGAATAATTTAACAGTGTACTTGTCTTTTGAGTGTAACACTGGTAAAATACAATTCTCACCTTGAACTTAAACTTGTCAATGTAGAGATCAGTGATCATGCCTAAACATTTGTTAAGAATAAATAAGTAAAAAACAACATATGAGGATATATCAACCCCCTCAATCACATACCACCCCTCCCCCCCCCCAAAAAAAAACAACAACAACTAATATGGTTAATGCATTTGCTGTTCTTTGCAGTTGGCAGTCTACATGTATTTGAAATGTCATCTAAAATCACCTCTTGCTACAATGGTCCTTCATGTAAAGTTAGAGACAGGATGGAAAAGACAGTAAACGATTAAATTCCAAGTAAAGATGAAAAAGATAATATCTGTCATAAAAAGCCCCTATAAAGCAAGTAACTCCTCACACCTCCCTTCATCTCCCTAACAGCACATTAACACATGCACACTGCTTATTTATATTTCCAATGCCCTGGACATGTTGTTAACTTTGTTTAACCACTGAAAACTAAGTGAATGATAATTAATTTCTAAAAGGATACCGTAAAGTCTCTCCAAGTGGCAAGGCTGCTTCTTGTATTCTGCTTGTAGATTTTCTGCATCATCTGGACAGAAATTATTGACATCAAATTACACACAAGAATCATGCTTCACAGATACTCTCACTCTTAGAAAACTGGCAATATGAAACTGGGAATGATTGTTTTGTCAAAAATGCCACTAAAATATACAAACCTACAAATATGAAATAAAAACAACAATACCCCAAAACCCTACAAATATTGCTTACTACTCTTTGCAGTTTTACCATTACTTCTTGTTACAGATGTGGTACAAGTCTGCACAAGAGCCAAGTGGCCCATTGGGCTGTAGCTTATCCCAGTTTCTGTAGCATGAAGCAACTAGGAGTATTTCTACATTACTCCCCCCTGGATGCAATGCTAGTCCATCACAGGGTAACCCCCCCCCCCCCAAGCGCTAAGTTTGCTGTTACCCATTTATACACCTGGGTGGAGAGGGGCACCGTGAGAGTAAAGAGTCTTGCTCAAAAACACAACACCATAGGGACCTTTAGATCGGAGGACGAGGACGACTACGAGTACAAGTTTACCATACTGAGCATGCGCATAAGGTTTGGAGGCCGGCATTTTTCGAAGTGCGCATACTCAAAACAGAAAACTCGTACTCAAAGTCGTCCTCATCCTCCTCCTAATGTCCCAGGCCAGGACTCCAACCCGGACCGCTCAATCCAGAAACGAGCACACTATAACCATGAAACTACTGTGCCTCGCAATTCTTTTTGTATATAGAAGATTTCCTCCTCTTACCCAGAATTGTTTGGTATTCTGGAGCAAAAAATCCAATGTCTTGCTCGTGCATCTGCAGTTCCTGAAAGGAGAAAATCATTGTTCATTAAATCAATCAATCAATCATTCAATCTAATCATCAACAAGTACCTGCAATTGAAGCTAAAAAACCGGGTTTCAGTATAGTGTAAGCATTATACCAGATATTATAAAATAACTAAAATACCGTCGGCACTCTTATTTGTTGATAGTTGTGTTTAGATTTAAGTACGTAAACACAGCTGTGGAATCTTTTGGAGAAATATTTCATAAAAGAAATAGAGGCACGGTTGTCAAAATAAGCCGGCAACCAGCGCATTTCACCGGCTATTTTGAATACTGCGCCGGTTACTCCGAATGTTAGTAGGTCAATTCTGAGCGTGATATTGGAGAAATAAAATGGAAATAGCCGGCTACTTTTTGGATGGAACCTCCTACTCAAAAACCTACTGACAACCCTGTAGAGGACTTTTTCCTTGCTTATGCAGCCTCATCTAAACACTTGGGGGAGTGGGAGAATTCTCAACTGTATCTCAGGTTTGCATAACTGTCTCAAATTTTCCAAACTCCGCTCGTATTTAGACAAGGTTATGTAAACACAAAAAAGTGCTCTATTTCTAAATAATTCAGAGAATTGAGAGTCCGAGTCTTCCATGGTACAAATAGGAAGCTCCACAATCCAGGACTACATAAAGAAAGGTTTAAGTAACTGGGCAGATGTTGATGTCCTTCAGCTTGCACTTACAGTATTTACCGTAGTTTCCTTCTCAGATGTTTACTAAATTCAAATAATGCTTCTTGACGAACATGAAAACAATGATGCTATAAGATACAAATGTAACTGCATACATGTAATTTAATAATTTATTTAAAAATGATTTCCAGTCCGTACTGCAAACTTGCAAGAACTTGTTTGCAATTTTTGTTTTGCTTCATGTAAGACATCACAAAATGAAAACATTTGCAACTACTTAATGAAGTAAAGTCAAAGTTTCAAAACACTGTTATTATGGATGCAAAGCTGTCAAAGTTTTATGCTTTGTTCTTTCTCATACTAGTATCTTTTGATGCAGCTGTAAAAAAATCAATGATGCTGTTGGAAAAAAATTTGAACGGCCTTAAAGTTATGGTTATGGTGTTTCATAATGAATAGCATTGATTTTCATTCCATCAAGTGAGATTTACACTGTTTATAAACATTAGGGCGCTGAGACTGCGCAGTACAGACTGGGAACCATCTTAATGACAAAGTCTGAGCTACAGATAGCCACTTGACTAACTTTTAGTCCCTCTATAAGCTGCACTTTTTTGGCCAGTAACAGCTGGTACTCCAGTTTGGGATGAATGAGGTTAAGTGTGTGTACCACAGAATCTTCATTAAGATCTAAAAGGAAAGTGCACAGTTATATCAATGTTAATTTGTAGCTTATTTCAAGAGTATAATGTCATAGCCGCTGCTCAACAGTAAATACAAGATAAACAAATCGTTTTCTTCCCATAATGTCGCCATTTTGATGAGGAATGTCCTAAGCGTCAATCTGTGCCCTTCTATCTTAATCTATCTATATTAACATCCCACGTCACTCTGTTTCCGTGCAAAGTAAATATTTGCCAAATATCTTGAATGTGTAAACTTCATGAAGTGGGTTCCGTTTCATAGTCCATTTCATGCAATTGTTGGAGCTTAAAGCATAACATCATAGCCACTGCTTGACAGTAAATACGAGATAAACAAATTGTTTACTTCCCATAATGCAAAATTTTTTTTCGGTATATTTCAAGAGTAGTCTATCTCATTTTTCTAACCAAACAGTGTTGTTGCAGATGGAAAAAAGATCAGTCATGGCCATGGTCATGTATTTGCACATGGTTGAAGATGATGTGACTACCAAGAAGAACAGATCCATTCATTCAAAGGACAAAGTGTCAAATAAATGACGATGCCAGAAAGGTGGAAAGACCATCATCACTTTGGCCAGCTGCTTTGTAATTCTTGAAAGAACATAAATCAACCAACTGAAATACTAAATAGAGCTTGACAAGACAAACCATAAGAAATGTTGAGGCTGATTTTTCTCTTAGTAGCCTCTTTGGTAAGAACATCTTTGAGAATTGATATCGTTGAGATGTTGTCTGATTTGAAGATGGCTTCTCCTTTTCTAGAAAGGAACAAGAGGGTTATGTTTGACTAACTTTGGGAGTGGTTAATTAGCTCACTGAGGAGGAGCTATGCTTTTAGGCTGGCCTAAATCTATGTATTAGGTATAAGCTATTGTACTAATAAAAGAAGCCACCAATCCATTAACTCCTGGTGGTACCTTACCAGCAGCATTCCCGTAAGCAGTTGGCTCCAGTAAAATACAGTTCTTCTGCTTCTTCCATTTGCCAATGTAAGTTTGAACTGTGTTTCTGGATCATTGAACCTATCTCCACCCAGGTGTACAGAATTGTACAATGACAAAACCATGTTCCATAAAAATGAGGGCAAAGGGGTGAGGGGTTTGTTGGCTTGGATATGTATGTTATCAGACAGGAGTTACAACTCTCTTGCCCTCTGAGAAAAGCAAAACCAAAACATCTAGGCTATTTACAATATCTTCATGTCCTTGTATGAATTCATTAAATTTCTTTGTTGTCATATTGAAGTCATATTGTTGTTTCAGAATATATTCATACCTCTCCTATTTTTTCTTTTCGGTTTACATCCCCCATCAAAATAAAAATTCAGTTTTAATTCATACTTTTCTTTGTAATTGTTTGCTTTTGACAACCCGTCACCCTTGAAATTTTCAATAACACTCCTTGGGGTGTGTTTGGACATACTCTGGAATCACAAAATATTTAATTTTCTTAGCTTACTTGTACTGGCAGTCCAGCTGCGTGTCCAAGAAACGTTGACAGAAAATGAAAGCTCACATGGTCACCAGCTGGAGTTCTGTTAGAAATAAAAACATTGTTGATAAAAGTGGAAAAAAAAACAAGTAATATCTGCAGTTGTGTTTCTTTCTGTTACGTGACAAACAAAAATCTTGAAATAATTTATTGCCAGTTGGACACTAGCCTGGCGGTGTGCATAACAGGTGGTGCATATGAGAATGCAATGCAATATTTTGCAATGATGATGGCAGCCAAGCAAACTGCAAGAAAAACCAAGGTATCAGGAGGCAGATCCAGAAAATTCAGACAGCGGTGGCCAAAACAATTTTGTGCAAGCTACCCACCTGTCCCAAAAGCTGGAGATGCTGCTGATTTTTTCCAAAAGAGAAAAAAGCGGAGTCTGCAGCTCCTTGTACTCTCCTCCCCTAAATTCAGCCCTGGTATCAGACTGTGGCTATAAATTTCATAGCTTTGTTGCTGTTATTTTGTCATTGCCTGGATTACTCTACTTGTATGATTATTATAAAACCACCAGCTGCACAGGTTATTTGGAGAACGTCTCAAGTAACTCAGAAGCCTCTACAAACCTGTCGGGAACTTCAGGAAGACAAAAACTGACCCAGGAGTGAACTTCAGCAAGACTGAAATGACCCACTAACTTCAGGGAGTTCATTGGCCTGGGTTCAAGAGAAAAAAATAAATGCAATACAAACTGTAATCCTTTGCTTTGTTAAATAGATACCTCCTTTATAATTTTAGCTCCAATAAGTCTAGCCTGGATTTGGCTAAATCCTCTATTTGTTGGGTCTTATGAAGATGTCATAAAATGTAAAAAAAGTTTCTTTGCTCTGGGCAAGTTAAAAAACATTAAGTTAAGCCCATTACTTAAAACATAGCTACCAGCCGTGCTTCAACACAGCAGTAATGCAAGCAATAGAAATTGTAGAGGAATATTTTATCAACTCTTTGAGTGAGTGCCTATATGACATACTCAGTGTGTCATAATTTTTACTCCTCAAGTGCCCATATGACATACTTAGTACATCAAAATTTAAGAGATTTAGTCAAATTTCTGGCACACTAAAAACAATTTTTATAGGCACCTGAGATTCAATTGAGATTGTTCAATAGAATTCCCACTGCTGGGATGTCATATGGATATCAAATTACATCAACCTTAGCAAAATTGGCCACACTGAAGAGACACTTTTAATGATCGACCTTTCTGAAAAATGTGTATGTGTCACTCTGTAGTTTAAGTAAAAAGCTTAATTATGGCATTTCAAGTTTTTACTAGGCACAGATTTTAAACAATTATTGGATGAGGTTTTTGTGATATCCGGAATAATCAAAGTCGAGGTACAGTAAGTGTTATCAGCCGAAGCCGAAGGCTGAGGCTGATAACACTAACGCTGTTTCCCAGAATTAACTGTAGGCTTTTAGCCAATGAGAAGACAGATGATGACTACAATGTATAATAATCAGTAAAAATAGTGTGACACACAATGTAAATATTGGTTACGCACTGAAGGGTTAATCACTGAAATCAGACTTTTTGTGACCATGTCTTACTTTGATTCATCAAACACATGAGTCCTTTGGTGAAGTGACAGAGGCTTGATGCTGTATTGTCGCACTTGACAGGTTTTAGGTTGAATCCTTGGCGTAATGTATGCTTGTAAAGTGCCATATTGCCCTTCTATTGATCTGATCTGAAAAATAGAGGTGATGCTGACACAGTTACATGTATATTTACTGTACTTTACACCTTTTACAGGTTTCAAATTATACTAATCTGACTTTTCCAAGTGCATCCAGCTTGAGTGATTGAGATATTTCTCCATGCAATCTCAGTTCTTAACCACAGGGTAAATTCTGGCCAAGGGTAATAAATTCACTTATAACATTGAATCATTGTGGAGAAAAAAGTAATGCTAATTCCACCATGCAGTCTGTCTACAGACTGCGCTTAGTAGATTACATGATTGTGTTACATGTGTCCTGCTTGTGTCATGTATCTTACAATGCTTTGCAGTTTAATACTTATGTACATGTAGGTGTCAGAGAATTAATTACTAATTTTATCAACAGTGCCAACGAAAGTATTATACAACAATGACATTAGCAAACATTTACACTACCTTTAATTCCAGTCTTGTTGTGTTTGCTTGACATCTGTAAGTTGCCAAAAGAAAATTCCCATTCTGAAAGATAAATTGTTATAATCTTTGTCTATCAAAAGAGAAACAGCTTGGTTGAAAAAGGAAGGGAAATTAATATATAATAATTGCAGACAGAAGTGTGCAGGCGTGGTGGTCTAGTGATGAATTTACTAAAGACTCCAGATCAAATGGTCTGGCTTAACTCCTGACACTTTACAGACACTTTAATTATTTTACCTCGATATCACAAGCACTGTAGCTGACTACAGCAGAATTCTTGTCCACATCCAAAAGATCAATGGGTACATCACTCTGTAACAAATAACACAAACTCAAATAACAACAACAGAAGTACTTTTCATGCAAGAACATCAGCACATTCAACTATTAACATTTATTAACCAATTTAACATTGAACAAACCTGTAAGAGAACATTGTCAATGGGAATCTGGACTTCAATGCTCAGAGTGTAACTAGCGTCATCCCTGTTCAAAGCAAACTTGTCATTGATAGCAAACTGTGGCATTGCTGACAGGGCATTGGCAGAATGTGCAGTGTACTGGTACTTTTCACGTTCCTTTAACACTTT
>JAHPZR010028694.1:17500-23125 GCA_019787425.1 Platygyra sinensis
GACCCCAGGTTGGCGAGGTAACCCGCCTAGCCATGGTCGAAAAATGGCCCGTGTTTACATGCAAACTTACAACCCCAGGATCCCAGGGTGACGTTACTAGATGTTGTTGCAAATGTAACATGAACTCGACCCTGGCTAGGCGAGTTACCCCACCTTGAGTCGTTTACATGGCAAAATGCGACTCCGCCTGACAGGGTTACCCCACCTGGCAGACCAGGCAACCCACCTAGGCAGGTTACCCCACCTATCATGTAAACATGATCAAATAAAAATGAGAGATTATATGGAGAGGTGGGTTACCCCACCTAGGCGGGTTAGCTCACCTACCTGGGGTCCCCCACCTTCATGTAAACAGGCCCTTAGTCACATTAATCAAATTTTAACACAGTACTGTCAATTTCCTAATATAGTGCCTAGCAAATGGCTAATGTATATCTATCTTGGAAATTATGTGGGGGAGAGGATTTCAAAAGCTCCCAGGGATACTCCTGTAAATTTTCGGATGAGTGTGTGCTGGGCAATTATGCATGGGAGTTTTTAGCTGATACAAAAATTATTAAGGTTATCTAAGGACCACATCAGGAGTTCACACAATGCCAACAAGGACAAAAATGATATCACAAACCGTACCATATGGAGAGGTGGGTTACCCCACCTAGGCGGGTTAGCTCACCTACCTGGGGTCCCCCACCTCCATGTAAACAGGCCCTTAGTCACAATAATCAAATTTTAACACAGTACTGTCAATTTCCTAATATAGTGCCTAGCAAATGTCTAATGTATATCTATCTTGGAAATTATGTGGGGGAGAGGATTTCAAAAGCTCCCAGGGATACTCCTGTAAATTTTCGGATCAGTGTGTGCTGGGCAATTATGCATGGGAGTTTTTAGCTGATACAAAAATTATTAAGGTTACCTAAGGACCACATCAGGAGTTCACACAATGCCAACAAGGGCAAAAATGATATCACAAACCATACCATATCCTGTGCATGTGACATATACCTTTTTAGCCAATTTCTGGGAGTACCCCCACCCCTCAGCAAAAGCCAAAGTAAGAAGACTGGAATTTTCAGCTGAGGGAAGGACTCTGACCAAAAGACCTACTGACATAAAATGTGAAAAAGAAGTGGAACATACATAGACTGGATGCTCTCTGTCAAATTAGTGTCAAATCCCAAAAACTGTTTTCCTTTCTTAGTGTAACCACGCACTTCAGCTCCTGATGCTATAAAAACTTTCTCCTGAGAAGGGCCGTCTAGTCCACCAAGCATTAACTTGGAGACTGGTGAACCAGGAAGTGTCTTGAATGCGACCTGAAAAGTAGCAAAGTATGCACATTAGACATCAGTTGGAAGAGTGAATTAGGATACTTTTCCAAGAGGGGTACTCCAATGCACGACTCAAAGGGAGGTACACTTGAGATAACATTGTTAGCTCCAAAAAAGTCTTAAGGTTTAAATAAGAAACCAGTACACCAACTTGAAATGTAAGCCAAAAGTCCCTTGTTATCTTAGCCTAAAACAGGTGCAGTCTCCATGTCATTTGAAACCCAGCCGGACCACAACAGGAAAAGTTGGAGTGAGTTTGTCAATGTGGATGTCCTCTATGGGAACACTCACAGACAAAGAGGGAGGGACACCCAGATCTATACTAAACCACCTCGCCTAAAAACTCAAATTTATACACAACTGTACAAGCTTGTAGCTTTAATTTTTATCGTGTTTAAATAAACTTTACAGTTCCATCCAAATCCAAAACCTGGGCCAAGGTTAAATATAAAATCCAAAATTTATTACTAATGGCCATAAATCTGTAAAAGGTAAGAAGAATATTACTTTGCATTTATGATTAAAAGGGATTACAAACCACACTTGAACAGGGATCAAACGAAGTTTGGCTCCTAATAGTTGGACTAACCTGGGAGGTACTCTTTTTCATTCCAAAACATGTCAGCACTCCATCCTGATCAGCTACTACAACCTGGTTGTCAGCATGCAGAAAAACATAACACTAAACATTTTGTTCAGTGAAGGCTGTTGATATTTATATTATAGCACAATGTGTTTCATTCTTGAGTATTCATGGTTCAAGTAGACAAAAATAAAGCCACTCCTGCATTCTCTGCTCAAACCTGGAGGGGGTACTCCAAGAAAAGTTGGGTAGGGGTATACAGCTGCTTCTCAAAAACCTCACCCTTTCAAGATCAAAATCTGTGATTTTCTCTTCCCTTCTGTATTTATGATGGAACCACAACTTCAATATCCTATTAAGGTCTGACCTTTGAATTGATGCAATGTTTCAGACCTACCTTATAATTAGTTCCCAAGTTTATACCAATGTTTTAAATATGATTTTATTAGGTTTTTTTAGCTTCTTACAAGGCTGCTGCCTAACAGGAGCCCAGCAGCCTGGGACACCCAAGGAAGTCCTTTGGGCGCCTAAATTTTTGCAGCAGCTCCCAAAGCATTACCTGTTGGGCTGCTAACTTTTTGGCTTTCGCCCTTCTGGGCTCCTTGAAATATTGTTAGGCAACAGCCTTGTCTTATAAAAATATATCCAATTGAAGACTAGAGTACAAAAACCATACCCTATCACTGCACCATTTTGAACCAAAATGGCCAGAAAAACAAGGCCCAATACATACCAATATATCCCATATAAGGGAGTACCCCCTTCCTCCCCCAGTGCTCAAGGAGAAGTACAGGCTACAGGTGTGGGTCCTTTCCCTGGGGGAGTGCTTCCTTATATGTGCTATGTAGGTATGTGAGGTCCCAAAAGGTACAGTTTTTCAGCCATTTTGGTCTTACATGGGGTATCTGTTTTTAATTTCTTTAAATTCTTAACTAACGCTAGACTCGTCAAAGAAACGATGTAAACTTATAATTAATTTCTTGAGATGTCGACTGATCTATCATCTTCACCTTCTGTGCAGCCCGTTTTCCTCCACTAGACAGTAG
Source organism: Platygyra sinensis (assembly GCA_019787425.1). NCBI lineage: Eukaryota > Metazoa > Cnidaria > Anthozoa > Scleractinia > Merulinidae > Platygyra > Platygyra sinensis. The sequence goes on from JAHPZR010028694.1 coordinate 20,461, forward strand.
TTTCATTGTTTTGGGAGACGTAACTCCAACCTATAAAGAAAAAAAAGGTCAAAACTCAGAAAATTTAAGACAAACCCCCGTAAAGCATTGCTGTGATATTCGTATCCATGGAAGCCGATCGGAAATAGCTTTACGCACCTGCAGGTAGTCCAAGCGAGTTAGGTTTAATTCCATCATCTTTGAAGCGCAGTTTTACGTTCAACGTTTTTCGCTTCCTTCTTTACGTTCAAACACAATTCTGGTTCCAAAGAAAGTTTGTTTAGCTTTTAAAATCACATTTGGACAGATATTATTTGTAGCGGAAAGGAGCTGAAGTTGACAGTATTTGCCGAAAAAAAAAATGGGTATGCAGGATTTTGATCAGCAGAAGATATCGCGACAAGTGAGGCATTGTATAAGGGTATCCAATTGTCTACTCCAATGTCTGTCTAGGACACGCAAAAAATTACACCTGTTCTGATGGCGAACAGCAAGAGACAACCCCAGCAGCTCTGCTGACTGGCAAAAAGCAGTTCTATTTTAGGGTTTTTTGGATATTTTTACGGTTATCTAATCACTTTCTCATGAAGGTCACCGTAACTCATCACAGGTAGCCTAAGCCCAGTACGGTGATCGTCATAATATTGTGTTAAGAGTATAACTCTAAGGAGCGTAGTTAATAATTAGACATAACAGATAATATGAGAAATACTTCTGTCGCTTAACATTGCTGAAAATTAACTGGGAATAAATTTTTCCATTACACTCTCCTAAGTTATCTTCTAGTTGTTTCTTTTCCACCCCAAGAAGCGAAGCTGAAAGCAAGTGACACTCGAACCACAACCCACGGTCTCGCCAGTCGGTATGCACACAGCCATATCACCCGGGCATAGAGCTTTTAGTCCTATTTCTGCCCGACGACTATTCCATGCTAATGAGAACTAACAAGGCCGAAACAGTATACCGAAGAATCTGGGAAACCTGATAGGTTTAAAAACATCCAGAAAAAGACCATGGCGAAAAATTGGGTGACATTTGCTTCAGATTTTGCTTTTCAGGACCCCGGAAAACGACCCGAAAATCGCAGAAAAACAGCAACATTTTGAGCGTAAGTTTAAATTTCGCCCTATTTAAAGTTACTTTTTTAAGATGTACGGTTGGATTCAAGAAATGTAGCTATCCTTCCATCTAGAAATATTAAAATTTATCTGAATATTAAAAAAAATCCATGTAAATCGGGCTTTGAAGTTGCGAAACTCGATAGAAGCCGTGACTGATTGGATAGAAAAAGTCCATGTAAATCGGCGAATTACTTCCAGGCCCGGGGGGGGTACTTGACCCATGTTTGGATATAGGGGTGCCGCTGAGGGTTTGAAATCCTGACCCTGTTTAGGACAAAAATACGCTAAAAACCATACCCTGTGTAGGACAGCAACCTCCATTTTAAGACCCTGTTTAGGACAACCGACAAAACGTACACTCGCTGGTTTTACAGGAATTTACACTGTTTAATAAGTCATTCAAATCGGAGAAATCATGCTCGATGCGTCTAAAACCCAAGGATTTGCGTCTCTACACTTGAACTAAACAAAAAGCCGTCAAGCATTAAGCTCTAAATTAGTTAGCGCAAAAAAGTGTCGTCATTGCATCTATAGAAAGGTGATTTTTCTAATAGCAAATCAAAGAGGAAATCATGAATAAGTGGAACTTATTTTTAAGGTTAATTTTATTTTGATTAAAGCACTAATAGAACTTTTACAGAGAAAAATAGCCTTAAACAATATGTATACCAGCAAGATCTCTCACACGACACCGGTGACATCTTTCTTTCATCGCGTTATCCTAGACAAAGAAACTAGACATACCATATGTCGGTTTACTCAGTTGATATTGCGCAAATCAGGAAAAAACTGCGTCGTTTTTCTGCCGCTCGACCGCATGCTCTTTCAACTTCTCGCAGGCTCCGGGTCGCCGGCTAAGAAAAGAAAGAGACTGCTCGCAGTCTGCGTTAACGTCTCTCGGCTCGTAATACCATACCCTGTTTAGGACAAGTTTTAACCTGTTTAGGACAGAGGCAAGTCGAATTGTATACCCTGTTTAGGACAGCGAGGCCAAAAAACCATACCCTATCCAGCGGCACGTCCCCGTATAGCCCAAATAAGGAGTATCCCCCCCCCCCCCCCCGGCTTCCAGGGTATTTAATGTAGCATTCGAAAACTGCATACGGCTTGCAGTTTGCATTTTGCTTCGCTGTAACCGATTTGGGACTCGTTTTTACCTCCATTCATGGCAAAATGTACACAAAGAACCTAGGGATATTCGAAAACATTCTTCGGACAAGATTGTTGAAGGTCCAAGCTTTCAATGGCCGAGTAAGTTTCACTTTTACTTCTATAATATACAGTAGGAAGGCTAACAATAGACGAGTCATGGAGTTCGTGATGTTGATGTCACGTTTCTGCTGGATGACTCTTTCGAGCTGTTTTGTTCGTGTGTTTATTCTCCGAGCTACAAACTTAATTATATGTTGTTTCTCTTCAACATAATAAGCAAATCACGTTCATTTGTACTGTTTAGCTATCAAATAAAGAAACTTTGAGCAAATGTCTCGCTCGTGAGGGCAAGTTTTTGGCATGTTGAGGCCTATGGGGACTGTTGGGCGAATCCCTCCATTACATTTTTCAGC
>JAHPZR010028695.1:0-37500 GCA_019787425.1 Platygyra sinensis
GAAAACTGCTAGTGAAAGAAATTAGTTTTCTCTCCTGGCAGTTAACCTTTCAACCATTAGTCACACCCAGACAACGACTCGGACAATACAATACTATTTACCTGCGCGGGAAAACTACGGTGAAGGCATAAGGAAAACGAGGTGTTAAATGGAAGTTTTTCTAATAGCAAGGAAACTTGCTAAGTGCAAGGTGTCAGTTTTCTCCTGGTGTGTAAGTCCGTTCAACATGTCAACCCCGAAAACGTCTGACAAACAAGACATGTTACCTCCCTACCGGAAAAACTAAGGTGCACAAGGCATATGAAAACGAGGCGTGTAACTGGACAGTTTTTTCTACTGCTGGAAAACTGCCTAGTGAAAGTGTAGTTTTCGCTGGTGTTACCGTCAACATGTAATCACCCAGAAAACGTCGGTCACAACAACGCATTTACGCTAGCATCGGAGTAAAACCGACGGTAAAGGCTTATGAAAACAAGGTGTTAAATGGATGTTTTCCCAGCATGCGGGAAATTGCTAGTGAACGTTGATCAGTATATACTCCTGGTGTCCCGTCAGTATTTAGACTTGGAAAAACCTCCTGCAAACACTGCATTAATCCGCTCACGGGGAGAAAACAAGAAAGAAAACGCAATGGCAAACAAGGGTGATTTGCTGGGCAGTTGTTTCAAGAGCATGAAACAATGAATTGAGCCTCGTGTTTTCTTGGCGTTCACTCAAGGCTAACGCCGAAAATTAACAGAACGTTTTTTCCGATATTCAGAAAACGGACGGTTAATTGCCAGGATTTATCTGGTATGTCACCGTTTGGAAAAATTTAACTTGGTGATACGAGGGTTTTCTGGCCTTGGTTTTTTTCAGTGTAAAAGGTGGCTAGTTATGAAACGGATGGAGTTCTTGCGGTTTGTGCTAATGTCAATTTCTTAGTTTCAGCCATAGCAAAACAAAAACACAGAATTTTACATTAGACACCACTTTTCACTATAACTAACAATTACTTACAGTTGTGTTCAGTAAACTTTACGAGCTGTTCTTGTCCCTGCTAGATAAGTCCTCTTGAAGTCAGTGAGCGGTGGACTGAAACCCAAAGGTTAACTCTAACATGGCTCCTGCAATTATCAAAATTTGCGATGGGAATAAATACTGTTAGGCTTCATCAGCCTTAGTGGGTTCAAAAAGCAGCAAGGGCTAAACTTTAGAAGGACTTATTGGAGACCAAGGGAACAAAATTAATATTGTAACCAGGACATGAAGACAAAACATTTTGGCAGCGTAATCTATTCCGAAAGTGACTCAGACTGAAAACACAAACTTTACTAAATAAGCAGAAGTTCAGAACTATTTACTTGCAGTGGAATAAAACCAGGCTTTGACTGCAAACAAACCTTCAGACACATAGTAAGTTTGTCAAGATGTCACGCGATTGTTTTTGCATTAACGTCGATCATCTCAACAGGCGGTATGAATTACTGAAAATCTTGAAATTCTCTGCTCTGTTAGACCTTTTGTAGTCAGACAAGAGATACCTGATACGCTTCGTGATAAATACTTCGTTTCGTTCGTGGTGCATTGTGACTGGCTCATAATATTGAGTTGGACTTTAATTTAAAATTTTTAGGACTATCAGATCAGTTTTACAGCATTTTACATAAGACACCATTTCTCATCATCACTTACAATGACTTCCAGTTGTATCCAATATCCTTTACGAGCTGTTGTCCTTACTATATAAGGCCTCTTAAAGGCAATTTGCGGTGGCCGGAAAACCCAACTTTAATGTGGCTCCCGTAATTGCCTGGTTAAAATTTGCGATGGGTAAAATACTGTTAGGCTTCATCAGTTTTGATGGCTTCAAAAAGCAGCAAGGGCTAACTTTCAGAGGGTCTTATGGCAAAGGGAATAAAATCAATATTAGATCTGGAGATGAAGACAGAACATGTTGGTAATCTTTAAGGTCTTGATAAACTATTATTTTAACCTAATCCGACTATATCTCAGACTGAAACTATAAACTTGAATATGAACAGAAGAGAAATTTTACTTCGAGTGCGATGAAAACCAGAGTTTGAATTGAATTAAAACTTAGGACATACAGATGCCAAACGGGCTACTCCTTGATTCCACTCGGAACAGAGGCAATTTTTGTTAATCAATCGATAAACTGACATCTTTACATAGAGAAGCAAGTCGATATTGGTCATGTAACCGTGTTTGATGCTTTCAGAATGGACAGAGACCAATTTATGGACGTTGAAACATGGCTCAAAGTTGTTCCACTAAACCGAGCTACAATAGATAACTGACTTTGTGACAACTGTTGAAACACATCATGTAATTACTATTTGAAAAAGGCTGAGGTGAAAATCAATTCGCTTTTTTAAGTTTTAGCGTATCACAAAAGTGATAAAAGTCCAAGTCACTGACACACAGACCTATTTACATGTCTTGCTTGCAGCAAAACAAAACAAATAAACAAACAAAACATCAATGCTGCGTATCAATGCACCAGGCCGATGTAAATTACGAGTGTAAAAACATAGGCACGCAAGGCGTGCAAGAGTTATTTTTTTGTGAATAACAAGTCCGAGTAGTAGTGAATAATGCTTATCAGTCAATGGTGTTACCAGTCTGGTCCGTTTGATGGTAATGGCTGCAAGACCTCGTGTTAAGTTTGTCATCGGTCATTGGTCGGTTTCGATCCATCTATTGTTAGTTGTTAAAAGTCCGTTTATCGGTTTTGTTTTCGTCTTTGACAAGTCGTTTGTAAGGCACCTGCACCTGTTGACATCTGTTACGAGGCTTTTGTTGTAAGTTAGTGTACCAGCTTTTCAGATTCATTCGCTGAATAGTTCGTACAGTAAGTTCTCGCTGTAACTCCTTTCATAATTTGAAGTGGTTTTTGACGCCAAAGGTGGCAACAGAATAAGAATGTGCTGTTCCGTGACTCGACCTGTCAGAAGTGATAATCTGATAATTGGATTAGTTTTTGTTTATCCGTGAAATGAGTGTTTTGAAAAAATCTTTCTTCCATTTTTTCTTAGATGTTTATCTCCAGCAGTGAAGAGAAAGCACATCGCCTTTAAGTTTTTGAGAAAACAAGGGGATCGTGTTGTATAACTTTGCGAGAAAAACAAAAGTATCATGTTACAAACGTTCCCGTGAAAAGTAAGGGCCTGTTCACATGGAGGTGGGGGACCCCAGGTAGGTGAGGTACCCCACCTACCTATGGTAAAAGAGAGCTAGCTTTCACATGCAATATTTATTACCCCGGGGCGCTGGGGGGAGGTTTCCAAATGCTTTCAGATTGTTTCTCTTAAACGGTGATAACCTTTCTTAATAAGAGCTCGTTCTTTGTCAAGCTGTTATTACAGTCACTGCTTATTTTATTCAAGGCCTTTTCGGGCTCAGTGAGCCTTTCAAGGCCAAATTCATCGAAGAAATCGATCGCTAAACTAAACATCGGCGTATCTTTGTGCACATCGCCGACAGGCCCTGCTCAAAATCCTTTCCATTTAGTGTAGCCCCTGAGGAAGGTTAGTCCTGTCTAACCGAAATATTGGGCATTAAATTTAACATTTTTAGCCGTCCGGTCAGCATTTCAATTGGTTTTATCATGGATAAATGCCCAGCTAAACATCGCCCCACCCCACCTTCAGCATTCACATGGAGAAAACTTACCCCACCTAAGCGGGTTACCCGGCACGGCTGACCGGGCAACCCGCCTAGGTGAGGTACCCCACCTCTCATGTGAAAGAAGTCGAGAAAAAAAGAGAGATTGTATGGAGAGATTGGTAGCCCCACCAAGGTGGGGGACCTCATCTACCTGGGGTCCCCCACCCGCATGTGAACAGGCCCTGAGATTATCTCGTTTTACCAGTCAACGTATAATTGAATTTAACTCAGCTTATAACAAACATGTTCTGATGCCAACAATGATCGTAGATTTTTTCGGTTTGATATTCCAAGTTAATATCGATATCAAAACCAAGAAGACGTTATGAAAGGTAACCCTGAAAAAAGAAAGACAAATGAAAAACTGTATAAATATTATAAGACGCCAAGAGTATGGGACGTTCCTTGTCACATTACCCTTTCCAACGCCTGAGAGTTTTTTGGCACATTTTGAGACTGTATTTCGCGAAGCGTGCAACCACTATGTCACCTCAAAGTCTAATCAAATTAATTTGCGGTTTAACTCGCCGCCAGGAGTCTTCAGGAATACCACAAACCTTAACTTAAAGAAAATCTCCGCTAAAAGTTACCGTTTTTAACAATTGCCATTAATGCGAAATATTAAAATGCCCCTGAATTCATTAAGAAAAGATAGATCCAAACATTTTTCTGGAAGCGCCGCTAGATCTGCTTCTTGTTCGCCAGTTTATTCTGACCGTGAAAAACAAAAGTGTCAAGTTACCATTTCAAACTAACAAATAAAATATCGTGTTACATGAATCTCCAACAAAACAAGAAATTTGATTCGAAGTTTAAAGTCGATTCAATCCGACTAAGAGATATTTTTTACCAAAAAAACTAAACAGAAGTGTTAAGTTACCATTTGTAGCTAAAAATAGCAATATCTCGTTTTGTTTGTTCAAACATTTCATGGGAACAAGTGGTGACGATTCGTCAGCTCTAATTGAATTTACTCCATTGTGAAAAACAGAAGTGTCAAGTTACCATTTCTAACTAAAAATAGCAAACATCTGGGGGAAACAAGTGCTCACAATTCATCACCTCTAATTGTATTTATTCCTTTGTGAAAAACAAGGGTGTCAAATTACTCTTTGTAACTAAAAATAAAAATATCTCGCTACATTTGCATAAAGAACAAAACGATTGTCGCTTCCACTTATTTTGTAAACGTTAAAACTGTTTCAAATCTAAATAGTCTCGTCTTCTCTAAAATATGTCCTTTGAACTAAGGGACGATTCGTGACCTCTAATTGAATTTACTCGTTGTGAAAAACAAAAGTATCAAGTTACCTTTTTGTAACCTGAAATAAAATATATCTTCCCACTTGTTTACTACTGACTCATGAACTACTTCAAAACGCAAAACTCATCTCGTTCATAACTAGCCACCTTTACACTGAAAAAACCAAGGCAAGAAAACCCTCGTTCACCGTTAATTTTTCCAAACGGTGAATACCAGATAAATCCTGGATTAACCGTCCGTTTTCTAATATCGGAAAACGTTCTGTTAATTCGGCGTTTTCCTTGAGTGAACGCCAAGAAAACACGAGGCTAATTCATTGTTTTCATGCTCTTGAAAAACGCCAGTAAACACCTTGTTTTCCATTGCGTTTTCTTTCGTTTTCTCGAGCGGATTAATGCAGTGTTTGCAGGAGGTTTTCCAAGTCTAAATACTGACGGTACACCAGATAAACTACACGTTCACTAGCAATTTTCCCGCATTGGGAAAACTTCCATTTAACACCTTGTTTTCATAAGCCTTTACCGTAGTTTTCCCGAGCAGGTAAATGTGTTGTTTGTCCGACGTTTTCTGGGTGTACATGTTGACGGTTAACACCAGGAAAACTACACTTTCACTAGCAGTTTTCCTGCATTAGAAAACTTCCATTTAACGCCTCGTTTTCATATGCCTTCACCTTAGTTTTTCCGAGGAGGTAAATGTCTTGTTTGTCAGACGTTTTCTGGGTTTACATGTTGACGGTTAACACCAGGAAAACTACACTTTCACTAGCAGTTTTCCTGCATTAGAAAACTTCCATTTAACACCTCGTTTTCCTATGCCTTCACCGTAGTTTTCCCGAGCAGGTAAATGTATTGTTTGTCCGACGTTTTATGGGTGTACATGTTGAAGGTTAACGCCAGGAAAACTATTCTTTCACTAGCAGTTTTCCTGCATTACTAAACTTTCATTTAACACCTCGTTTTCATATGCCTTCACCGTAGTTTTTCCGAGCGGGTAAATGTATTGTTTGTCCGACGTTTTCTGGGTGTACATGTTGAAGGTTAACGCCAGGAAAACTACACTTTCACTAGCAATTTTCCCGCATTAGAAAACCTCTATTCAACACCTCGAAATGGCATGTATAAGGAGATATAATGAACCCGTATACATAGTGTGCACGGCCTATACGGAAAGATATACTGATGTATACTGAAGTACATGTATGACGCCTGTATAATGATCAGTATTCGTCTGAATTCTTATACTAATGTGTACTGCCTTGTGAATATTACCTCATAACTAACCTAGTGTAAGGGAACCTTATGAGAGTTGACAAAGCAAATTCAGTAATCACGGTTGCATCACAAATGAAGGACATGAAGAATGTACCCTGTGGTAACGAGTGCTTCCTACGGAAGAACTTACTTAGCGAACTCAATAACTCATCTTTACGAATAACTCATCTTTACGATGCTTTACGGATCGCGTAAAAGCATTAATAACTCATCTTTACGATGCTTTACAGATGGAGGAAGTTTCTATTTTTGTTAACTTCGCTAACTCGTTTGACCCTACGATCAAGTTTACTTGTGAAACGTCATCCATGCAAACGCGCTGTTTTTCTCGATACAGACTTGCATTCAAAGGACCTCGCCTTTCAACTCTCGATTCACAAACCCACTTCAAGTATACACACTTCTCATCGTGCCACCCACTGAACACGAAAAAGGATTTTATGAAATGAAAGGAGAAGCATTACGTCTTTTAAAAAGCCACTCAGTCAAGGATAATTTTTTTAAATACAAACGAGACTTTGAACAAAGACTCTGTAACAGAGGCTATCCCACGGCGCTCGTCCATAAAATCCTGACTGAAGTTCAGTTCTCCGACAGAACAGAGGCTCTTCGTAACAAAACAAAGAAGGCGAAAGAAATTTTACCGTTTGTTACTACTTATAACCAGGCTACACCGAATCTTAAAAAGATTTTAATGAAACACCGGCATATCATTCAACAGCAACCTAGACTTTCACATATCTTAACCAGCCAACGATTGTATCTTACAGGAAGGAAAAATCACTGAAGGACGTTTTAGTTCGCGCAAAAGTTTCATTCGATCACGCCGCAAGCATAAAAACTTGTAACAAAAAAGCAATTTCAAAAGGTTTGTTTTCAAACCAGAAGAAAATTTATATATGACTTTCTGCTTGCAATACACTCAGCTTGCGTTCGCGAATCTCTTACCGTAACTCAACTGAGCAAACAAAACTAGCCCCTGATCATTTACTAGCCGCTCCTTCGTTTTCACTTTGATCCTTTCAGTTGATCATTTTTAGCCAACGTAGAAGCTGAGGACTCGTAGACTTTATCACACTACAACGCATCTTTTCGATGCTTTACGGATCGCGTAAAGGCATCAAAAACACATCTTTACGATGCTTTACGGATCGTGTAAAGACATCAATAACACATCTGGTGCTTTACAGATCGCGTATTTTCATCATAATGCATATTTACGCTTCTTTAATCCTAATTCGAGTAACGACATCAATAACAGAAGGCTAAATAACGTTTCTGATCACTTCCGACTACTATATTTTATATTTACATTAAGTGTTAAAAAAGATATTCGCAGCGGAACATTTCTTACATCTCACCGACCTACGTGGAGGCGCAACTCACCAATTTCGCAAAGCTTGAGAGTGGAATGCCCTAGGATCAGTTGCATGGGAGGACTCGCACCGGGCCCACACCCACTTAACGCTGCCGCGTATTTGATGCAAACCTTGAGCTCTGGCCGATCGTTTAGCTTGTAATGGGGAATGTTGCAAAATGTATTTATTTAGACCAACTAGTGAATTCCCATCATTGTGGTTACCGCTATTAATCCTAAGGCATCAGCGCATGCGTAATTGTAAAGAGCGCCTTCAACGAAATTTACCAACCAATATATATATTTTTTAAGTCTGGTTGTCATTAAAATTTCGAAACACAAATAACATAAATTCGTTTTATGGAAAATTTAATTTACAACTAAGAGCTCAATGATGGTTTTTACGGAACGACTGGGGTAAAGACCATCTGGTCCCGGTTGTTCGAAAAGTATCGATATCACTATCCAGAGGATAGCGTGGTTTGCATTGTCAACACTTATCCGCTGGTTAGTGATTTATCTGCTGGATGGCGTGTTTTCCCTCAAAATCTCACTTTAATTGCTATGTATCGAGGTAAAACGTGTTCGTAAGTAGACCCAGGAACTCAGCAGGATACTGTGTTTGAGCAATCATGAGACCAAAATGACCCTGTCACTGCCTCTTCCTCAGGCGCTTCGGTTTCATGCTCAAGCAGGCAACCTCGAAGCACGAGAGACTGGGACGAGCGCACCCATTATGTTGCAGCGAGAGAGAGAGACGTCTGGGGTCAGCAGCTTTGCCGCGAGAAGACCAAACATGGACCCGTACATAACTTACCTCATCAAAATTCTTTGATTTTACCGCTTTACCGCCACATTTGAAAGGTGTAAAGCTCTTCGTTGAAGATGGTTTTACCTTTTGGTTTTTGCAATCGGCTAGAGCTATCTTAGTTTTTGAGTCAAGGGATCTTAGTCCAGCAATTCAACAAACAGTAAGAAGTGGAATTTGAAGAACTTAAGACGAAGGAACTCCATTTAGTGAGGAGTGCGTGTGACAAATTATCCAGCAAGTCGCCCTCATTTTCATTTGGAAGGACTGAAAGGAATTCACATGGGATTTAGCGACGAACTGAATACGGTATCGTGCTACAAAGAACTATTTCAGACACCAGGAGATGGATAGCCTTCCTCTTTGGTCTATACAACATGCTATTATGACTTTGAACAACCCATCTGGAGCAGAAATCATGACTGCTGAAAACGTTAACCACGTCCAGGTAAGCTGCAGCCCAAAGTTCATAATCTTGATGTCTCAATCTGCTTTCTACAACATACACTCCAACTCATTAAACGTTGTTGAAATTATAGACATCCCTAGATCATTTTTAGTAAAGGAGATTACATGGAAATGTGCTCTTAACATGCTCATTTTATCCCTTAGAATGTTGTCTTGTCAGGACAACCCATAAAGAGATTTTCGTATAGTAACATACACAAATACTTACAATGCAGCCATGCATATACTCTGTAAAAGTAATAATACAGCATTATTTTAAACAACTCTATGCATGAATAATCATGTATCGTAAAGGCATTGTGGGCAAGTGTCAATCAACATTTTGACCCACAAACGATCAACAACCAATCAATCGCTGGTCAACACTCAATCAACACTTGATTGACATCTTGACTGACACTTGATCAACATTCGGTCCATAGTCAACAGTGTCAACCAACTCATATGCATTGATCAAAAATAGTTGACTCTCGACCAAGATGTCTGTTGTATCAATTGATTGATTGTCAACCAAAATGCCAATGGAGAGTCAATTGAGGGTATCACACACCACCAGAGCTTATTCTGGCCTGCTTTGCCAAATAATCCATGTTGTATTTATGTGTGTGTAAGTGTCTGTAACTGTGCATCCTTCCTGGGTGTGATAGCAGTCCAGCCAGGGATTACATGTACCTCCCATCATGAAATCTGCCAGTACCGGTGTATACTAATAGTACACGACTAAGTTAGTACAGAAGGCCAATAACAAATATCATCCAACCAGATTACTGGTACTCCATTGCCATTACAATATTCTCCATTAGAGTATTGGACAGGCACTGCCATGAATTAATGATCATCCAGAATTAAATTTTCTGATAGTTTCATGGCTAATTTTTCTGAATGTAAGAACTTTCAAAACAGTGACTTTGATCAGGTCTTGAACTTGTTCTAGTCAATCTGGGCTGGTTTGTATGAAAGCCATTTAACGTTAACCCAAGATTAAGAGTTAACAGAAGTATTAATTTTTCTTGTAAAAAATGTTTTTCACTGTTTATGTTTTTGGGTAGTTTCAGATTATGAAAACTTAAGTCTCAAGGATATTAATAAGCAAATATAACAAGAAAACCTCACTGAAAAGTTACAAAACTGAAATCAAAATTCTCACTTATCCTGGGCTAGCTTAATTGGGCTCTGAACAACCTGGCCCAGGAATCCAGTTTGGTAACCACTGCATGCAGTCTTTCTCGTCTCTCAGAAACTGAGCATGAAGTTACGTGTACATGTATATCATGAAATTGTTCCACTTGTGCAAAGGATTATCTTTTAACTTAACATGGTTTGTAAACATTTACAGCTTTTCTGAAGACCTGAGAAACATTTCTTTTAAATACATATAGGCCATATTCAATGTAATGTAGGTGGCAGTATTCTAACATGGCTACAAGGCTTTCAGGACAAAATTACAATTTTTTAAAGTTTCTTTGTGAGATCCCACAGTTTCCAAAAAAACTGGATATGAAATAGTATAAACATTTGGATGTAGCAAATTAAAAGTATTTCAAAACTGCTCATTTTGTGCTCATGTTTATATGAAAGCACCAATACAGTCTCTCTACATGTTAATGACCTGTTGCAACATTTTAGTTTATTCTGTGCCTTTGTCATCTTATTTAATAAAACACATTCAAATAATCAGGGTGCAAAGAAAATAAATTTACAAACTTGCTCTTTAACCAAGTTATAACTCTAATGTGCCAGTGCAGAAATCATTCTCACCAGCCTCCCCCCCCAAAAAGAGTTCATCTCACAGTAATTGTTCAATTTGAATTTCCCCTAATATTTGTAAGAAACTTCACTTGCCTATTCAGCAAGTTGCAGACCACATCCATGAGACTAATTGCAAACTCGATCAAACCCTGAGCAGAAGAGGTCTTTCTTTGCACACTGTACAATGCATGTGTATGTTGTTGTGTCATTCATACATGTACATGTAGCTTACTATTTGCCGTATTTAAATCTTCAGGTTTCAGGCACTTATACTGTAGCTGACATTCTTACTGGGTGAAACTGTTCAGAATTCTTTGCACTGTAGTGCAGTTATGACCTCAAGGTTAGTGAAGTACTTGCTGTTTTAAGTGATAAAAATGCTCCTTTAGTGCAAATAGGGTAAATTGCATCTCCCCTTTGTACTTACTATTTGGCGTACAGTATGACTGGTTGCATCTACAACGTACTGACATAACCATGAATATGTCAAAACCTGGGTATCAAATGTTGCACAATATTAAACATTTGGAGTTTAGTAGACCAGTCCTCCAGAAATACAAGACAGTGGTACCATTTAAATTGAGTTGATAACTTGTTGTCAAAAATACATAGGAGTTCCCTTGTCCAGGAGCTCCTGGTTTCGATTTGACAACTTAATAAACAATAAAATAATTATGTGTTAGTGTGGGGACGAAAGTTCTTGTTGGTGTCTGCCAAACTTCAAAACTTGCTGAGAAGCAACCACCAGTATCTAAATTAAATTCCTAAATTTAAACGGTAAATAAATTTAAACTGCAACATGTGCATGTAATGTATGTTTTTTGGAATATCATTTTTAAACCAGTTTGTAAAATTCATTAATTATTCATGAGCGTGCAAACCAATCCCAGCACAATATTCAGATCACATGTACACAACTGTAAACCCCAATACAAATCAACTGTCTGAAAGCTCGGGGAGGGATTGAATAGGTAGCAGGGAAAGGCTGGGGTTGATGAATTATTAAACAGTAGAATTAACTTTTGATACAAACTCCTGCTCAGCTAATTAGTATTCATAAACTTTTGATACAGATCTCTACTGATTAAAATGAATAACAAAATGGACATATTTTCATCATAGAATTTAATGCGATGAAATATTGCTTCAAAGAATGTCGTTTTACCTCCTGTCACTTTTCTCCATTATGTTAAACGCCTTTTCTCCTTGTACGTTTCCCAAATGGCGATTAATGCCGCAAACAAGTAGGTACAGCGTCTTAGGAGGGTAGCGTTCCCCGGTTTGCTTCGCAACTTCACAAATGAATTTGCAGAGCCAGAAGTTTAAACTGTCGGCGGACATGTGCTCGAGTGGGACTGACAAGTCCTCGACATTGGTCGACTCAAGTCCGTTGCCTCCAGATGTTTCCAACTGCGCTTTTTTGTTCATTCTCGTATTCTGCCAGGCAGTAAAAACGTTCACCGCCCATTTTGTATTGTACTTGGTGTTTTTAGGTACGGTTTCAGACAATAACAAAATTTCTTCCTTTTCAGTTTTCGGCGGACGAAAACGAACTGTTGCCATACTGGCGATTTGGCAGTGACTGAAAATTTAGAATATTTCTATTATTGTCTCATGCACTGTCTCCTGTGGGACGTACAGCATTTTGGCATCCATGTCACAAAACAATACTTTGCATTCAATTTATTGTTTTCCTTTCGCAAGTAGGTGAAAATATTTGCGTCCGATGTGTATGGCATTCTGGCATGCATGTCCAATGAACGAATCCCATAACAATACTTTGCATTCAATTTAATGTATTCATTTCCCAAGTAGGATAAAATATTCGCGTGAGATCTGTATGAACGTTTACAATGGCTCGCCTATCGGCTCGCCATTGTAAACGCCCATACAGATCTCCCGCTCATATTTTATCTACTACTTAAAAAATTCTAAAATTCTAGCTGGATAGTTTGGCATTTTTCTATTTTCACGAGATCATGGGTGTCTGCTGACTGCTTGAGTGCCTCACGTGTGATGCTGTTCTTATTGTGATCAGAACAGAAAACTTTACAGCAGCTGCAGGCAAGAGATTTTGAAAATTACCTGTAGTTTACAACTTTGTTTTCTGGAAAAAGAGTTTACAAACAATAATATTATGAAGACTCGCATGTAATCCTTGTATTTGTGATAAAGGCTGTTAATATTACAATGCACATGACTCCTAATGGCTGTCTTTTCTTTGCATAACATGTAAAATTGGCACCAGATGTCTTAGTGCATACACATGCAGTTGCATCTAAAAAAAACATGATAAACTACCTTGCAGAATAAGTATGCACAGTATGTAATACAGTAACCGTCAACTCATGATTTGCTTGAATATAGAACATTTACTTAAGTCACTAAATAACATATTTATCAACTCCTTTTAGAAGCTTGACAGAGGACTGAAAGTGGTCAGAGAAGAGGAAAAGAGTGGTCAAATGTATGAGGTCCTGCATACATGTACATGTACAGGCCTAATCTCTTCAGATGAGTCTGATGTAGAGGGTGGTACTCTGGCCACCAGACCTGTCACCTGGAGGACAGATGATGTAAGCAAGTACTAATTTCGGCTGCTTGATGAGCATTGGAAGGCGGGCATGACATCCCAACAAAAACTTCAGTCTGTGAGCTGGATTCTTGGGTCTTGTTAGTGAAAGGACCACAACTGGAGTCACAACACTTGCTTTTGGCATGTGCATGCTGATTAAGGGGCATTATAATTTTGTTTAAAGGTTTTGTGCAAAACTGATGATAATTATGTTTACTTTTGTCTTTTCTGGCATGCAGACCAGATATTGAAATCAATATTGGGGTAGAAAGAAAGATAATTTTAATTGAAGTCATCCAGATTCATCGTTTTTGCATAAACTCTTCATTTAATTAGTTAGATGACATTATTTTTTCTGTCAGATTGTTTGCTTGTTTGCTAGTTTAAAAGTTTAACACTATAAAAGGCCTGTTACAGTATTTGATGAAGCTCGCTACTGGCTTATTAAGACATGCAATTTATGCTGTGTTCACACTGGTACTCAACATGTTAAACAGTAAACATGTTAAACAAACCATAATTCTTGTAAACATGCTCAATTTATGCAGTTTTATTAATTATGATTATGGAAACCAGGTGTTGAAATTCCAAAGTATTGATTGAAATCGCATTATAAGATTGTATTTGTTCTAACAGGCCTACTTTTGCTAACGATTACAGCTCCCATACAAGAATTTTCCAAGTAGTTTTTTTAAGGAAAGTGTACACAATGCCACCAAAGTCATAAAATAGTAAATGATGACTCAACATACACTGAATGTTCAAAACCCACATTACAGTACATGTATGTAATATGATACTGAAATACTCTTACAAATTGGTGTTTTAGTATCTGAGTTGCTGTTTGGAACAAAAATTGAATCAAGTGGCCTTTAGAACAGATAGTAGATACTCCTTTTTATTCTGTATTATCAAATGATTTATTTTGAATAGCTTTCCTGTAATTCAAATTTAAATTTTTGTTTAAAAGCTAAGCAGGTTTTACTTTCATGTAGCTTTTGTAACCACCATCCTGATCATTTATCAGAATCTTGTCTTCAATAGCAAAGCATTGCATGTGGTATTCCCAGGACAAAATGATACACTGTTTTCAAAGTAAGATAGGCTTAATGTTCTTGTTGGGAGGGTGATTTTGCGCCTGTCAAATAGATATTTTTACTCAACAATATTCCCTTTAAGAGTCAAGTGAAATAACTTTCTTGCTAAACTGTATGTGTTACAACTGGTTTGTTAGGGTACGAAAATATAATTAAAATTACGCTCGTGTTTTATGTGAATAATTGTACATCTGTAGATAGTAAACAGCGCTACAGAATTTTAAATAAATCATATTTTTAAAATTAGCAATGCCTTTTGTTTTTGCTGTTTTGACTGGGAAAGGGGAAAGAGCTTTAGTCGCCTGAACATTGGTGGCCAGCAGGTCGTGGGACTGTAGAAAGATCAAAAGAATCTCGAACACGGGGTGAGAGTGAGCGAGCAATGTCGGCCGATGCGCACTGAAAACACCCGAATACACCGTCCCAGGAAATGCGAGAAAACGCGAGGAAAACGTTGGAATTCGCACAATTTTCAATTCATTAACTGAACGGTGAACGCCAGGAAACAAGCGTTTTCTTGAATTCACTCGCGTTTGCTGTCAGAGAAAATGCAAGAAAACGTCTGAAAACGCAGGAATACACAATAATTTACGTGCGTTTACCGAACGGTGAACGCTGGAAAATATGCGTTTTCTTGAATTCCCTTGAATTCACCTTTCTCGGATAATACAAGAAAACAGGAGAAAACTTCTGTGAACGCGGGAATACACCATGCTTTCCTTACGTTAACCGAGCGGTGAATTCTGGTAAACAGTGTGTTTTCCGAAATTCAACGGCATTTGTCGTTCTGGAAAACAAGGGAAAATGCCGGTTTTCAATTGTAAAACGCGGGTGAACGTGAAGTTTTACACCAGGAAAACATCTGTGAACACAGGCAAACAAGACATTCGCCAAGTGTTAACAGACCGGTAAATTCCAGAAAACATGCGTTTTCCGGCGTTCACCGTAATGGGAAAATACCGGATAATGGAACGAATACTCGAATTCACCGACAGCAAAACAATTGGAAAACCTTGGATTTTCCGATAGGTGAACACCAGTAAATATAAGCAAATGCCACGTTTTGCTTAAAGGCCCCGCGTTTTCTACACGGTAAACGCCACCTTTTTTGCCGTGAACCCAATGTATATTATGTGAGGGTCATGAAGGGTTAAAATGGGAGCTGGGATTTGCCTTTTTTAGAGGCTGGGAAATGGGATTTTGTGCACTGGGACTGGGATTCATGAAACAAAAACAATAGAAAAATGGGAATGGGATTTCAATTTGAGCAACACAGGCTGGGATTGTGGGATTTGAGCTGGGATTTGAAAAAAACAATTTGCTGGGAAATGGGATTAGGAGCCCCCCTTCATGACCCTCTTATGTAACTGTCACAATCCCCTCCAAACCGGACTAAAAATCACAAACCGGCAACATACACTTTAGTCCTCATTATTCAAGCACCAAAGTCCTTGTACTTAATACAATCATAGAACTCCCAAGACCTCATATACCTTATCTTAAACAAGAAATTTTCCTTTTCTTCTACTACAATTCGTAGCGGCTGTTAATGTGATAAAGCGAAAACCCTGATAACATTGACGAGACAAGTTAAGTTTCATTTATAACGTATCTTCTCATCCCCGTTGTAAACAAGAACCATTATAAATGTAAAATCGTCACAGAATAATTTCTTTTTGTTCTGTTGACGAAATTAATCGTAGTCTCTTCGCTTTTCTCGTTGAAACTTATCACTGAAACTGATCAATGGATGCTGAAATTAACGACTCGCCCTCGACTCTGCAGCAATATTTAGGTTGCACTACAACACACAAACGATTCGAACCTGGTCACAACCTCTTCACATTCCCAGTAGTGCATACCGCCCCCTTAAATAAAATTGTTCCTATCGTAGAAACCACATCAACATTAGTAGTAGAGCAGCTAACACTCATTTAATTCAAAACCTTATATAATATAATGGGAAAAGCTCGCCCTTCATCGCGTGCTCGCAGTTATATCCCAAACACTATATGTTTCTTGGACTGATTATCCAATTGCTAAAGACTATCAAACCCGCCCACAAAATCCTTAGCCTAACCCACAGAAAATGTCGAGGTAAACGCAATATATGAATACTTCCTCCTCTTTTACAGAAGAATAAATATGGCCGTTCTCAATTATATCGGGATCAAATCTTCTCACATACCATTTACCTTTATAACAGGAAATTTGATTGGTGTTTAGTAGTAGATCTAATCTGATTGGTGTGACATACATACATCTTTCACTGATCCACTGAACCATGATCCACTGAACCATGATCCACTGAGCCACGATCCACTGAACCATGATCCACCCGCCCATAACATACCCGACGCGCCGACTAAGAGGTACTTTTTTTCAAGAAAAAAATAACTCAATAACATAACTTAAGGCATAAAGTTTGTATCGCGGTTTATATGTTTGGCTACAAGTTTGTTGCAATATAGATGAGTAATCTATCGTCTCTATCATAGTTATAAGAGATAAATAAACAAAAACACAGAATTTTACATCAGAAACCACTTTCCACTATCACAAATAATTTTTTGCAGTTGTATCCAACAAACGGCTTTACGAGCTGTTCTTGTCCCTGCCAGATAAATCCTCTTGAGGTCAGTGAGGGGTGGCTTGAAACCCAAAGTTTAACTGAAACGTGGCTCCTGCAACTGTCAAAATTTGCGATGAGAATAAATACTGTTAGGACTCGTCAGCCTTAATGGGTTCAAAGAACAGCAAGGACCAAACGTTAGAAGAACTTATTGTAAACCAAGGGGGTAAAATCAATATTCCAATCAGGAGATGAAGACAAAACATGTCGGCAGTCTTCAAGAGATCGTAATCTATTCCAACGGTAACTAAGACTAAAAGCACAAACTTTACTGAATTAGCAGAAGGCCAGAGCTATTTATTTACTGTGGAATGGAAACCAAGCTTTGACTTGAAACAAATCTTCAGTCAAGTAGCAAGTTTGTCAAGTTGTGACGCGATTGTATTTGCATAAACGTCATCCCAACGCGCTGTTTCAATTACTGAGAATCTTGAAATTTTTTGCTCTGTTGGATCTTTTGCATTCAGACAAGATCAGTATACGTGCACTGATGCATCTCGTGATAAACACTTCGTTTTCGTTGTGGACTGCGACTGCTTTAAATATTGAGTTGGGCTTTAATTTAAAATTTTTAGGACTATCAGATCAGTTCCTCTAAATACACTTCAGAGGTTAACAGGTTAAAAAAAATTAAAAAGCACTTACAATATAACAATATATTATAATTAATTACTTTTTAATATAATTTTCTTATATAATTAGGAATATTTCTCATGAAAACAAATTACTCTGGATGGGAGGTAGTCAACTGAAACACTGTACATATCAAATGAGTTCAATATCATTGTTTATTACAAGACGTTCTCAAGTTAAAACTAGCATATTTGCCTTGGAAGCTTCGCTTCTCGTTCAGTTATTTGTTTTAATTTCGCGGAGCAAGTATCAGTCGATAGTTCTTCGACAGAAACACTATTGTTCAATAGAGATGTTGATTCGGTGTTCACTCAGTATTAATAGAGATGTTGATCAAGTGTTTACTAAGTACCGATAGGGATGTCGATCCAGTGTTGAGCAATATGTCAATTGGGATCCCCTATTAAACAGCCACTCATATTAAACGGCCAGTAATCAATTGAAAGCCCTGAGAGGGCTTTTCTGTTGTTTTTGCCCATTTTGTTAAGAGGCCAACCACTATCCATGTTCTGGAGGGTGGCTATTTAATAGGAATTTGAACTGTATATTTTATTTCTCTCCTGGCTACCATATGTCTATTATCGGATATAAAAAAGGCTTTAAACTTGAGACCACATCCAAAACATTTTTATGTATTCTTGTACCTTTCAATATCCTGATCATCTTTTTTGCAGTAGGGCTGGCATGTGCCGTATTTTGTGGTCCAAATATTTTTTATTCATTCCACTGTCTTGCAGCAAAATTTGTTTTAAAATTTATGTGGTTCTCTTTCACAGAATGCCAGAGAGAGACAGAGAAGAAGTCACTCCAACAACAGATCCTGAAAGATGACTTGACACTCAATGGATTGGAACTGTACTGCTGTATGTCGAGAGATATTAGTTCCGAAGTTACAGTGTGCAACTAAACTGGTTTTTAAATCAAACTGGCTGACAATTTGAAAATTTTTACTTTGTAGGTAAGACACAGGACAATGCAGACCAATTTTTTGTTAAAAATCACTTTTAGAGGACCTTAATGATTACTTTACGAATTAATAATGCAAAATAGGTCAACAGCATTGCTCACATAATTATGTTACATTGAAAAGCACGATGTCAAATTCTTCGTGAGGAGACATTTTTAGCGGATTGACTTTTTGCAAAGTTTTCATTAATTAGTGACTCACCAACTGAAAATACTAAAGTATATGACTTAGTCCAATGAGTTATTGAATGAAGGTTATTGGTCGATATTTTTAAACAGAGTGCAATTCATCACATTCGTTCAGTGGTTTTCAGAACCACACTGTATACAAGTCAAAATCGATACTAAAATAATTGTTAACGGTGGAAAGACAATAAGAATATATATAGATAAGAACCACAAAAAAACCTACAGTAAAAACTATGAAAGGTATGGGTATCTACAAGCTATACAACAAAAACAGACATTTTGGCCATTTTATTAAGTCATTCAGTGATAAAACACGACAGGCATTTGAGAACACGAGGGAAATGTAGAAAGTACGAGCTGCAGGCGAGTGTTTTCTACATTTCTCGAGTGTTCTCAAATGGAGACTTCTTCATTTGCTTCATGATATACAGGTAATGTGGCAAAAAAAATGTGGCAAAAAAATGTGGCAAAAAAACAACAAAACACGCTTTGTCTGTGTTTTATACTCTGATAAAACATGGGTTTTTTGATCAATCAGAGCGCACCCAGGGCTCACCCAGGGTCCTTAGACACGAAGTTGTGGCTGCGTTGGACCAGTAAGATGTTCACCCCGCTGTTTTCTCTTAGTATTTGTCTATATTATAATTACGGTAAATGCTCGAATTAGCGCCCGGGGCGCTTATTTAATTTTCTAAGGCGAGAAAGGGGCCCTGATTCGAAGGGGGCTCTTATTTGAAGAGGGGGGGGGGGGGGGGGGGGGCGCTTATTTCGTTTATCAATTTTTAGCCTCAAAATGATACTATCTTTATTTCTATTTAAAACCAAACTGCAACATAAAAATTGAAAAACCTTACAGAAAACTACTTTTTTACTATTGTGTCAAGGACATCAGAAGCAAACCCGTGCGACTTTGAAAGGACATTATGTTTACACTATTTAACAATGTTGCATTTCCTCAGAAGAACCGTAGAGCAGGAGCTAGTTTAACTTGCTCTCTAGCAAAGCTGGCAATTTAGTAAAGTTTCAACAGTTAAAAATGTATTTTTATAATCATTTACAGTAGTGCGCAATACAAAGTAATATATAAATTTATACAGAAATAATAAATTACAAATTTATACACATGTGCTTTGCAGGTAATCTGCAGATAAAATAGCCACTGTTATTTTAGAAAACTTACAAAATTAATGTACAGTACTCTTTATTTATAAGGAAATAAAATGGATAATGCTGTATCTGCAACTACTGTGTCTTCATTGCCTTTTCTAATTTCTGTCTTTTCTTTCTCACGTTTTTGCATATGGTACCTGACTCGTCCCAAGTCGTCTTCATGTAGCACACGGCAGCGCGCGAGGAAGAGTAGAGGATGATTCCTACCCATCTCACCTTGCGTTCCCTTTCTCGGTACCCATCTCTCCCTGCGCTGTATCTCCTGTATGAAGACGACTGCGGACGAGTCAGATATTGTATTATAGCCGTCGATAGCAAATATTTGTTCTTAAGATCAAACAATCGGCTAAACAAAACTGTCTGTATCTTCAATCGCTCCGTAAGTTTCTTTGTTTTCAAGGCCCTCCGTTTCTGTTGAACGTTTCCGTGAATACAACGAGTAAAAGACTGTTGACGATAAGAAACCTTGAAATGCAAATTTAACACCGTGAAATTCACAATCTTCTGTCGAACAGTGAAACACAGCAGAACTGCATATGAAACTTGTCCGAGCGTAAAACTGGTCGCTATAACAGAAAATACCGCTGCACAAAAAAATACTAATGCGAGAGCCAGGCACGGATCCATACCGGTTTCCACCGTTTTACGGAAATCGGTCAGAATTTTCATCATCATCATCATCATCGTCATCGTCATCGTCTTCGTAATAATAATAATAATAATAATAATGATGATAATAATAATAATAATAATAATAATGATAATAATAATGATAATAATAATAATAATAATAAAATAATAAAATAAATTAATAAATTAATAAATAGATATGTATATACTTTTAATAAAAATAAACTGAACCAGATTGAACTGGACCCCAAAAAACGGTGAAATCTGACGCCATTACTAAATCATTTTTTAAGCTCAATGCACTGATTCTCTTCGGCTACCCCACTCTGCTTAATGACTGAGTATTACATAGCTTGCTCGGCATCTACATCATAGTGTTTCCAACCCATTTTAATCCTAACAACTCCCTTGTAATATTACAATTCAAATTTCACTCCTATTCATTTGTACCCCGACTTAGGGCTGGTTTACACTAGCGACGGAAGCGACGGAAGCGGAGTCATAAGCGGAGTCGGAATCGGAAGAAAGTTCTGATCTAGTGTGAATCGGCACGACGGAAGCGGAATCGTAAGCCTCGCTTTCAGCGTAACTCCCATCCCGCATTTCGCCAAACGTAGCTATGTTTTTTTTTCTCTCAGGTAACCTCTCAGCAGACACAATACTACGGTAATTAATACCCAAACGGAAAAACCCGAGAAAACTGCAGCCATACAACAGCATGATCCTGACTAACGGAAACAAATGAAACTGTATTTACTACTGCAATACATACCGGTCTGAAGTTTTATTTGTTTAGCAACATCCTCCCATGCTAGCCTTTTTTTTTTTGCTGTTTTCTTTGAAGTCCCTGCAGGACTTGTCATAAAGAACGGGGAACTGTCTCACAGCCTTTAGCCGTCATTTTTTTCTTGCTCTAAGTTTGAAAGGGACTTGTAATGAATTTTTTGATTGGCTGATAATTCCGCTTCCGATTCCGATTCCGTTCACCTTATTCTGACTGGATCGGAAGCGACGGGAGAGGAAGCGGAATCGGAAGAAAAAGAAACTCTTCTGATCCTTCTGACTCCGATTCCGTCAAGCTTCCGACCGCTTCCGATTTTTGATTTACACTGGATCGTAACGCTCCTTGCGCTTCCGATACCGACTCCGCTTCCGATTCCGTCGCAAGTGTGAACCAGCCCTTAAGGGCTAAACCAATCGACAGCAGATTAGGGTGTAATTGATGTATAGAGTGAGGTAGGAAGACTTCAGAAACTAGACTAAACCAATCCTGGAACATGTGGAAATACCATCACTGGGAGCATGCATCTTCTATAATGAGCCAATGTGACAGCAGTCTTACAGACAGGTCTATTTTAGAAACGAGAAACTCCAAGGGATCGCATACGAACAACGCCGCCAACGTGGGATCTACAAGATATCTGATCAGCCGAAAAAATGTAAAAACAAACTATAGACTGCAAGGCTGATACTACGTGAAAGATTTTTCGAGACACCAAACATGACAAGAACCGATAAAGCAGGATCGCAACAGTGGACAGCTGTTTCGTCCTTGCGACTCATCAGTACTGTGTAGCGAAGATATGTAACGTCAGCCGAAGAGCCAACGCACATAAATTGTGACCCTTTCACTATATCAAGTTTCGTACTTTAAACTCACTTGCACCCGAAACACGCGTTCCCATAGCCTTCTCTTCCAGCGAAAATGGGTGATTCCCGGTCTACGCTAGAACTGTCAGACGATTCCTTTCAACCCTCCGTCCTTTTGGTTTTTTTTCTAGATCTTCCGTTGAAATGGTGATGTCCATTAAAAATAAAGTCTGTGCTTGTGATTGTTCACTGACTGGGTCCTGCAGCGGTCTAACTTCACGGTAGACTCAAACTGAAAATAAAAACGGTCTGTGGAAACGCCGTGACAGGAATATGGGTTAGCTGCACACTCCTTCTAGTGATAGATTCCTGAAAATACCCATAACTAAAATAACATGACCACCTGTTCCCCTTAAGACCTGAACTGGAAAGCCGAACAAATAATCCCTAGGCTTAATTGCGATCTTTTATGTAAATAAAACAAATTTTGTGATCCTTGTATTTTGAAGAACTGTGGAATTTCCAAGGCTAAGAGAAAATTACGCTCAGGCTAGTGCGCTAAAGGAAAGAGATCCTCGAATCGAGGTTACAACTTAACATGCTGAAGAGTTCTCTTAAGACCCACGCGTGACAAAAGAGAAGGATTAGACCCGATGTGTGTGTGTGTGGGGGGGGGGGGGGGGGGGGGCACTTCCATACAATAAGGACGGGGGATCTTCGTCGGGCATTTTGAAAAGAACCCCCAAGAAGTACCAAGATCCTGTTTTGTGGGTTTGTCTTGAATTTTTTCGCCTCTAAGAAGTGTTAAGACTGGGTACCAATTCTGAAGCAAAACATCTCCTGTCATCTCCTTTGATATCCTTAAAAGTTCCACAAAGGCTCCCCCTGAGGACCTTTTAAGGCTATATACCCTAAGGGCTACTTGAACTGCTTTTTTAATCACTAAAAGGTACGACGAGAACCCCCGTTCTATACTTTTATCTATACCCTACCCCAGACTAAACTGCCTGATAACCATACCCTCCACAGTGACACATACCCATATAAGACACAAACAGCAATGATAAACATATTGAACTTGTTCATTTTGACTTGACGTTTCGTATGTACTCTACATACATTTCCAAAAGTAACCGTTGAAATTTAAAACAGCTATTTATATATAACAAAGTGGGTGAGGGGACTGGAACCTAGATTAAGCAAATACTTAATAGTAAAATATAAAATATATATAAAAAATAACAGATTAATAAAGCATCAGCCTTTCACTTCCGACGTTGACGTTGAAAGCTGGTTGAAGTTCTTGAATAAATAACGTCTCTTTTATTAACAATGATAGTCTGTTTTGCCCTTCGCTAAAATATTGTGATGAGTCCATTTTCGGGTCCGCAGGCACTTAATTTCTAACGTACTGAACGAACACAACAAGCAGCCATGTTGTCTTTTATACACACACAACAACAACCACCCCGAAGGGGGTGGTAACGAAAGTAACACATTTCGTTCTAACAGGGAGGTACACGGTTTCGGCTTTCGCTACAATGCTCCCCCTCCTAAGAGACACTGTCCTCAGTGTCACGGTGCTAACCACTCTAACACGAACGAATAAAGTTACAATTTAACAACAGCTTTGAACGTCTTGTAAAGTTCTTCTAAGACAACAAGCACAGATCAGTACACAATAGAAACTAATGTCACTCAAAGTTCCTCCTGTCCATCACGCTTAAGAAACTCTTTAAAAGTCTATTTGAGTGTTCAATGTCCAAGGTAATGAAGGGGTTAGACCCAATCACCGTAACGATTTGGTTCTCTCCGCTCCCTTCCATAACGTGTCCGTACATTATGTGGTAGACTTCCTCGGGAAGAGGTCCTACGGTCCTTCTCCAACACGCTCTGTTGGTCTACAACTGGAACCACTGGCAGGGCATCAGCAGGTATCTCTGCATCTGTATCCCTTCTCGTGTCTGCTTCGTCGTCACTGTTCTCCGCATCAGATTTAGGCTTCTCGGACATTGTTGTTGAATCAGGTTGGAGGCTACCACGAACAGAATTCTGAGACTCCACGGCAATGCTGCCATCCAGAACACCTTCCCTCAGCACAGTTGGAACAGAGCCACCCGGGATAACAGGCTCAATTTCTCCAACACTCGCAACTTGGGATACAGGCGTAACAGCCTCTCCTTCCTCCGAAATCCAGCTCCTCAATGCTGGTCCGAGATATGGCTTGAGTCGGTCTGCGTGAATAACTTTAGCTTTTGCCCTTCGACTTTTTTGAATACGATAGGTTACATCTGACAACACAGACACCACCAAATAAGGCCCTTCCCACGGACAATCCAACTTGGGGTTCCTGCCTTTCTTTCGGCGTACGTTGTGCAGCCAGACGCTGTCTCCCACCCGGAAAGGCTTACTGGACACTCGTTTGTCATAGTTTCTCTTCTGCCGTTCTGCTGCTCTTCCGAGATGTCGTCGTGCTACCTCGTGGGCGCCAGCCAGTCTCTGTTGAAGAGCCAATGCATACTCAGTTGACAGAGGCGGCATATCTGAAGTTGACTCAGTGACTACGTCAAGTGGGACTTCAATCTCACGTCCAAGCATTAGCATGTTTGGAGTTTCCCCCGTAGACTCATGCACAGAGCTTCTGTAGGCCATCATGCAAGGTTGAAGTTGTAAGTCCCAGTCCTCTTGACTTTCTTTAAGTTTTCCTCGCAGCATTTCAACTAATGTTCGATTGTACCGTTCTACCTGTCCGTCTGACTGTGGATGCAATGGGGTGGTTCTAGTCTTCTCGATATCCAAGAGCTTACACACTTCAGCCATGACTTTGGACTCAAAGTTTGTTCCCTGATCACTATGTAACTCCCGAGGAACTCCAAAACGACACACGAATTCCCCCACCAACTTTTCAGCTACTGTAACAGCTTCTTGATTCGGGATAGGATAGCTTTCAGTCCACTTTGTAAAGTAGTCGGTTACAACAAGAACAAATTTATTACCACGAGGTGTCTGAGGTAGTGGTCCAAGTATGTCCATCGCAAGACGTTCCATCGGAGCACCAACCACATACTGCTTCAGAGGCGAACGTCGCTTCCGTCCCCAGCTCTTCTTGGCACCACACTCATGACAAATTTTGATCCATCTCTTGACTTGTGAAGTCAGGCCTGGCCAGTAGTACCGAGCTCTAAGCGCTCCCAGTGTCTTGTTGACACCCCGGTGACTTGCAGTTGTATGGTTGTGATGAGCTCTGAGCGCCGTTTCTTGTAAGTTGCTTGGAAGTACAATCTGGTACTGTATTCTAGTACCACTTCCTTCTTCCCACCTCCGGCATAGTACTTGATCTCGGATTTCCAGTTGGTCCCACTGGGCCCAAAGTGCCTTCACTGTGCGGTCATACGGAGAGACATCTTCCCACTTCGGTCGGACGGCACTTGCACCTTTGCACTGTAATATCACCTTTAGGCTAGGATCTGCTGCTTGTTGCTCATGAAGGTACTCTCGAGTCCACGTTGGTTCCAGTTTGATCGTTTTGCACCAAGTTTCAGGCTGATCATTGGTGAAGCAATGTTCAGTAGTAGCTGACGACAATTCTGCTCCACCTCGCTTATCGTGAAGGATTTCTGTTTGCTCCTTTACAAACCCGTCACTCCTAGCCTGGGAAACATCAGTCTGAACAGCAACACTAACCACTTGCTCAACCTTCTTCCACTCCTTACACCATTTGCAACCATCGTTACAAGGTCTTCGTGACATGGCATCAGCATTTTGATGTCGTTGGCCTTCTCGATACTCAATCTCATATGTAAACACACTGAGGAACTCTATCCATCTTGCCAACTGTCCCTCTGGTTCCTTGACCTTAAGCACTGAGCGAAGGGGGGCGTGGTCAGTCCTTATGCGAAACTTCGGCCCCTGCAAATAGTGACGGAACTGCTTCACAAACTCCACAACAGCAAGCAGCTCTTTCCGCGTAACGCAGTAGTTTCTCTCGGCCTTGGTCAATGTTCTGCTCGCATAAGCAACTGGATGCTCCATCCCATTCTTTAACTGACTCAAGACGGCTCCAATACCATGGTTGCTGGCATCAGTGTCAAGTATGAACTCCGTAGTGAAATCTGGGTATGACAAGACAGGAGCTGTGGCCAACAGGGTCTTTAATGTATCAAACGACACCTGGCACTCGGATGTCCAAGTAAAGTCAACATTTACTTCAGTCAGTTTGTGAAGAGGCCGGGCTACCAGGGCAAAATTTGGAACAAAACGTCGATAGTAACTGGCAAGTCCTAGAAAGCTCTTAACTTCAGTTGCATTCTCAGGCACTGGCCACTCATGAACTCGTTTAACCTTCGCAGGGTCAGTCTCGATGCCCTCCTCAGATACAATATGGCCAAGATATGCGACGCGTTTCCGGAACAGCAGACATTTGCTTGGTTTTAACTTAAGTCCAGCTGAAGCAAAGCGAACGAACACTTCCTCTAAACGCTCCAGTTCCTCTTGAAAAGTTCTCCCATACACAATTGTGTCATCAAGGTAGATAAGGCAGGTCTCAAACCTTAGCCCTGCTAAGATCAGTTCCATTAATCTTTCAAAGGTACTTGGTGACGAAGTGAGGCCGAAGGGCATAACATTCCACTCGTAGAGACCAGAGGTGGTTACGAAGGCTGCCTTACCACTGCTAGCTGGGTCCATGGGGACTTGCCAATATCCCGATGCCAGATCCAAGGTGGAGAACCATTTTGCACCGGAAAGAGAACACAGAGAGTCGTCAATCCGTGGCAGTGGGTAAGCATCTTTGACTGTTACTGCGTTGACCTGCCTGTAATCCACACAGAACCTCTGCGAGCCATCCTTCTTGGTAACTAACACCACAGGAGATGACCACGGGCTGTTGGATTTCTTCACAATTCCACGTTGTAACAAGTCCTCCACCTGCCTCTCAATTTCCGCATGTTTCGATGGTGATGTGCGGCGAGGATGCTGTTTGATTGGTCTTGCATCGCCTGTGTCGATGTTGTGTGTCACTAGGTTGGTTCTGCCAAGATCTTGTTCTGATAAGGAGAATACGTCTTTATGCCGGTGTAAGAGTCCAGCAACTGCCTGGCTTTCTTCTTCGGTCAACTGTTCTGAACTGCGCCGCCAAAGTTCCCTGAGTGGATCTGGTAACATGTCTCCACTTTCCTCCGCCCTCCTCTGGCTTTGGTCAATTCCACTTGTGGAGCCCCGAGGGTTAGTTTCAGGAAACTCCAGCTCTGCCACGTTGGAAACTGGTTTGGCCACCGCTACCACAGTCTGAGCACCGATGGTTTGCGTTTTGTCAGCAGTGTTTAGGATTCGCACTGGTACAAGGCCGTTATCTCCTGCGGAAACCAGAGTCCTGCCAATATACAGGCCTTTGTCTTGTAGACGGTTGCCACAGGGTTCTAGGATTCGCAATCCTTGATTAGCATTTTCAGCCTTTGACTGTCGGTGGATAAGATGAACGGGTATCACGGCTTCACAATGTGGTTCTATTACCACAACACGGCGAGTTACACATCTGAGACTGAGTTGCTGGAAACTCTCATTACAACAGTCAATTTCCTCTCCATTGATAAGAAGTTGCTGCTGAACTAGGTCAATCTTTGCATCTACATCAGACAAGAATTCCATGCCTAATATGGCAGAGTCCTCGATGTCAGCTACCAGTACACGTAAGCTTACATCTTGAGTTCCTATCCTTATAGTCATCTCCCCTGTGCCATACGTATTGGTTCTGCGCCCGTCTGCCAAAAACACTTGTGAGCCATCTTCATGTAAGGGGAATTTAGCATCCTCAGGTAACCTCTTGTAGCACTCATAGGATAAAACATTTCTCACAGCACCCGTATCCACCAGCCAAACAACTTTACACTGTCCTATGAACCCAATGACATAAAGTCCATAGGGGCGAGATCTCTGATTAGGTACTACTGTCACATTTCCACCCTCTTTAAGATTATTAACTGCAGTGTTAGAACTTTGAGGCCTATGACTGTCCAGGTGTCCTACTGGGCCCTCGAGGACACCCTGTTCCCGTTTCCCGAGTACTGGTCAGATGCTGGTCGTCCCCTCCGTTGAGGGCATTCTTTTCTCATGTGTCCCCTCTTCCCACAATGCCAACATTCCCATCCCCTGGTTTGGTTGCCCTGTGGCACGTCATTTCTGATAGTTGGGGTACCCTGCGGCTGTAGTTGGGTTACAAGAAATTCATTCAATTGTGTAAGGATGTTTTGTTGAGCTTCTAATTGCTGTTGTTGCTGGTCTATCTGAAGCCTAAGCCCGTCCACCTTTGTTTGCAATTGTGTTTGTTCTGTTTCCATGGCTCTGACTTTACTACCCGCCCGTCTGGAAGAATTATTGCTGTCTAGAAGTCGGAGGGATTCCAACTCTCTAGCTAGGGAAAGGGCTTGGTCGAGAGTTCCCGGTTT
Organism: Platygyra sinensis; assembly: GCA_019787425.1. NCBI lineage: Eukaryota > Metazoa > Cnidaria > Anthozoa > Scleractinia > Merulinidae > Platygyra > Platygyra sinensis. Next base: position 28,515 of record JAHPZR010028695.1, read on the forward strand.
TTCCCGTCTAAGATACAGTCTATCATCCTTATCACTCAAAGCATCAATAAAATGTTGGACAGCAAACCGTTCCTGCACGGGAGCACCCAAATCCTGGTATGCTAGGTCTACCATTGAACGAATATCTGTAGCTAACACTTGTAAACTCTCACCTTCGAATTGTCGACGATTTAACAGCCTGGCCTGATGTAATTCGGCTTGTTTCTCCACGCCAAAGCGAAGCTGCAATCTCGCCACAATTTTGTCGTATTGTTGACAATCTGAATCCGTGAGTCCACTTAGCAATTTCCTACTGTCACCACGAAGACTTGCGGCCAGAAACATCGCCTTTTCTTCCTCGGTCCATCCATTAACGATCGAGCAGCGCTCAAAATGCATCAGATATTCTTTCAGGGGTTGTTTTCCGTCGAAATCTTCCGGTAGTTTAACAGGTTTCCTTGTTTGACGGACCACCGGCAACCCTGGTGACTTTGCGAGGGTGAACAAGTCATCATCGTTACGCCGGAATGGATTTGCAATCGAAGCACGTGGCGTTTCGGTCGCTAGAAGTAGTGTGCTATCTGCGACCTCTGGTGACTTTGCGAGGGTTAACAAGTCAGCATCGTTACGCCGGAATGGATTTGCAGTCGACGCGCGTGGTGTTTCGGTCGCTGGAAGTGTGCTATCCCCGACCTCTGGTGACTTTGAAGTCGAAGCACGTGGTGTTTCGGTCGCTGGAAGTGTGCTATCCCCGACCTCCGATCGTACAAAAAACGGGCTAAGCGCCTCCAAATCCGGTTTGAAAGGATTCTCTGACCTGATAGGAGTGGACCACCGCTGCCACCAATGTGATAAGTCCATTTTCGGGTCCGCAGGCACTTAATTTCTAACGTACTGAACGAACACAACAAGCAGCCATGTTGTCTTTTATACACACACAACAACAACCACCCCGAAGGGGGTGGTAACGAAAGTAACACATTTCGTTCTAACAGGGAGGTACACGGTTTCGGCTTTCGCTACAATATCAAAATGATCCCAATTGATGTTATGTCCAGTGGCCTTGACGTGGTCAGCAATGGCTGAAGCATTGTCATTTTTAGCGAGGGCCTTAAAATGTTCGGTTTTTCTATCGTCAAGCCGTCGTTTAGTTTTACCGATGTAAAAACCATTACAATCCCAGCAATTTGCTCTGTAAATAACTCTGGATTGTTGTGAACGATTAATACGGTCTTTGTAAGGAAAGAAAGATTTTATACATCGAGTGCTCTGAAAAACAATCTTAAGGTTAACACAAGAGTAGAATTTGTACACACAAGATTTCAGGCGTTTAGCGACTTGGTTGCTTTGCAAACCTAAGTAGGTAAGTAGGACAATGACATCTTTCTTGGGAACAGTAGACACAGGGTTGCTATGCTGGTGTTGTCTGTTTTTGTTCAAAACATCGTTGATATGATAGTTGATTATGCCTTGTGGGTAGCCGTTCTGAAGAAGGAGTTTTCGAAGATCATTGAGGGCAGATTGTAGCAAGGAGCCAGATGAACAAAGACGGTAGTAGCGATAAGTGAGGGAGCGGATGAGGTTTATTTTGTACTTTCGTGGAGTGAAGGAATCCCATTTCGTGTAGAGACCTGTGAAAGTTTTCTTTCGGTAGATTGATGTCATGAAAGTGTTGTTTTGATTACGTGTGACAAGAATGTCCAAAAACGGAATTGCATTGTTCTGTTCAAATTCAATGGTAAATTTAATATTGTTATGACAACTGTTCAAATAGTGCAAAAACTCATTTGCACTTTCTTTGTTGTGAAACATGGTGAACGTGTCGTCCACGTACCGATTCCAAAATAAAGGACTAACCTTGGCGTTCATCAACCACTTTTCCTCAAAATCACACATAAAAATGTTGGCTAAGACAGGGCCCAATAGCGAACCCATGGCAACACCATCAATTTGGTCGTAGTATTTCCCGTCAAAAAGAAAGTGGCTCTTCTTGGTGGCAAATTCCAATAGCTTGCGTAAAACAACCCTGGGCAAAGCCGGAGGATCAGCAAGAGAATATAATTTATCTAGACAAATGTTTAGTGTTTCCTCGAGTGGCACATTTGTAAATAGGGAGGAGACATTTAAAGAGCACATTATTCCATTGTTATGCTTGTACTTTTAGGCCCAATCCGCGAAGCTAAAAGAGTCTTTGACAGTATATTGGTTGGTCGAGATTGGCTGAAGTATGGAAACAAGGTAAGAAGCGAGATTGTAGTTATAGGTGTTAACCGATGAAACGATAGGGCGGAAAGGACAACCAGTCTTACGTACTTTGGGAAGGCCATATAAAACGCCTCATATAAAGTCCCCTCACCCGCTTTGTTATATATAAATAGCTGTTTTAAATTTCAACGGTTACTTTTGAAAATGTATGTAGAGTACATACGAAACGTCAAGTCAAAATGAACAAGTTCAATATGTTTATCACTGCTGTTTGTGTCTTATTTTTGATCAAATTACGATGGCCTAAGAACAAAAGTATTTACATACTCATATAGCTTGTATATACGAGTACCCTCTCCCCCTGGGGGTTTAGGGAAGAGACGAAAATGGCTTCAGCCTTTTCCAGACGCTGTTTTCCTTGCACTTTTGTACTCTAAATTACAGTCAGGGACGCCAAGGATATTTTTTCTGGTTTCTTTTTCTAGTTTTTCTTGAGGAACTGAAAGAATCGACCAACACCGAAAAGCTCATTGAACAGAGGTTTAATCGATCCAAACCAAACATCTTCAAGTCGTCGCTTCAAGATATTTAGAGAACTCGTCTAATGTCCTTGATCGCAGTTACGTGACCACACCCACTCACCTTCCAAAAGCAGAGAATAGAAGGAATCAGGTCTCTATTTAAAACAATTACAAGAGTTTTAATATGACTCTTCCCTAGAACATATACGATTGTAATCACATTTTACGTCAAACTACAACTATAACTGATTATACCACTGATTTAGTCATACATTCTTCTTCTTCGGTCATTTCAGCTTACGTAAAAATAACAAGCAAACTGCAGTTATGAGCATAACGAGACAGGAGAGTAGTCTGGTATACATTGTAAAATTAAGGAAACCTTGTTGATTCGCGATTGAAAACCAGCGCTTAATGAAAATGTTTCCAGCAGATTTAACCAAGTCTGTCTATAGTCATTTACTGTTTCATCGTCATTACTTTCCTTATTTCGTGTTAGCGATCGTGTTTAAATTTTATTGTAGTTTTGGTCATCGTTACTTCTGAGGATGTATGTTGGAGCATACGAAACGTCAAGTTCATAAATGAAAGTTTTTACAACATGCGTTGTCTCGTTCTCTTTATGTTTATAACTGCAGTTTGTTTGTTATGATTAGTCATACATGCCAAGTATTATAATAGTATTCTAAAAACTTTCGAAAGAATTCCATAAAAATGACCATGAGCCCTGTCCAAACGGGTGATCAAAAGGTATTTAGTAACTGAAGCATTTTCCCGTTTGGACACCTAGTTTGATCGTGTTTGACCTTGCTTGATAACTTTGAAAGATGACAAACACTTGATCAATCATTGCAACACATTTAGTTTGTTTGTACGGTGATCACTAAGTACAACATCAACATGTTTGGCCACCAAACCTTGGTTTTGATCATATTTGATCGCCAAACCGTTTTCTTTTTTTTCGTTTGGACAGGGCTTAAGGGTTATTTCCTTGAAACGAAAAGAGTTATACTATGTTGAAATCATTTTAATGACTGCATTCACTAAATTAGATTTAAACAAGAGAAATGTTCTCTTGATTTAAAATCTTCTTATTCTCCGGTAAAAAGTCAGCATACGAGCCAGGCCGCAGCTTATTCCGGTTTCCGTAGCATGAAGAGACTAGGAGTATTTCCACTCCCCCCTGAATGGGGTGCTAGTCTATCGCAGGGTTACCCCCAGCATTAAATTCCCGGCACCCATTTGTACAGTGGTGGGTGGAGAGTGGCACTGTGAGAGTAAAATGTCTGCCCAAGAACAGAAAAAACGGTCCCCGGCCAGGACCCAACCAGGACCGCTCCATCCGGAGACGAGCGCACTAACCATTAGGCTACCGCGCCTCCACTTACTCGCTAGTAATATAACATAATTACATAATAGCCTGTGAACAAGATCCCGATTGGGGTATAGGTCAAAAAATATTGGTAAGCTCGAAGAAAAAAGTCGGTGAGCGAGGCAAGTCGATGGTGGGCGAGCGAAGTGAACCGAACGTGGCCGGTTAATTTTTCCTTCACAGACTGCCCTCCGATAGCAGTTTTCTTTTACTGGTTCTACAAACCAATCAAAAGCTTGTTCACTAGTTAAACTATTAAAAAAAGTCGACAGCGGGGACAAAGAATTAAGCGTCTAAATTACAAATACAAATATAACTCAAGATTACGAGCGGAAACTAGAAGTCTCTTTTCACTCACTAAGTTTTGCTTTATATGTGGCAATATCAACTGATCAATCACTCTCGCAAGGCGCTCATTTCATCTTTTGAACTTGTTTCCCATTCCCGTTTCAGTGTCAGTCTCTTTCCTTCATCTCTTGCTTTAGTACGGACTGATCAGATGGTTTTGGTGAGTCGAGATTACACAGTTCGTGTTTTCGATGTTGCTGATGTTATCCCTCCCAGGTCAAATAGTCGCAACATCTCAAGGATCTTTTAGATTTAGTTCCACTGTACGTAGATTGCTGACAGCAGTTTACTGGACAAGTATGTGATGACCATGGAAAAACATTGTTAAAGCCGTACTTAAGGAACTCATTTGCCATTGCCAGATAAGAAGGTTTAGACTCGGATATATTGATCTAACAAACATAGGTTTCTTTCAACGCAAACCTTTGTCCAAATTAGAAATCGAACTCAAGTTAATTAAAAGGAAAGGTTACACAAAATGTTCTTATTGATTTTCTCCAAATTCTATCTTGACGTCATCACCAATGAGTACAAACGGAGCCCAGTGCTTCACGGCACAAAACTTCTCTGATTCTCGGAGACATTTCATAGCCAAGTTGAGAGCCATACTAGCACTTTGTCCGCGTGCCAAATGTTCGTAGAAGCTTTTCATAAATTCCATAGTGGCTTCGTCGTCAACTGCCCAGAGTGACACAAGCACAGAACGAGCCCCAGCTCCCAGGAAAGCCCTGCCAATACCGACCACACCCTCAGCTGAAATCTTTCCTTGAGCACTGTGACAACAACTGAGTACAACAAGCCTCGCTCGCAACTGAACAGCTTGTACATCTGACATTCTTAACATGTAGTCATTCTCCTTGGGGGTCCTGTATGTTCCTGTAACATTTGGGGCCAAAAGAATTTCGCCGGCTTCCATGTCACCATGAGCTGCAATGTGTACCAAGGCAACTGAGCGTAGCTGTTTAAGCACCTCATCTTTAGTTGCCTCTTCTCCCGTAAGCGGCGTGATGTTAAGAATCTCGCCTATCATCTTTACTTCCTCCCTGGCCCATGGCAAAGGCTTTAATCTGCGGTGCTTTTTCCTAGCTTTCTGCAAACATGGATCTCCCACAAGAAGCGCTCCATTGTTACTGTGGTATCCCTCAGGACAACTTGTGATCAATTGTAAACTTGTAAGCGAAGGAAGAATGCGGATCCTTGTAGATTCGCTCAGATATTTGGAAGCCTCATCCACATACGCGGCATAAGGGGTCAAGCACAGTGGGCCATCGGGGACAAGGATTAACTCGTCCCCTTTGAGAAGGTGTGCAATTGGGCCAATTACAGAATCGAACAAATTGCGCAGAGAATTGGTTGTACAATCCTCCGTGATCTGACAAGATTCTTCATTGAGCTGTACATCGCCTTCTTGGTCATCTAGGGAACGATTCTCGCATTTAATATCGACACCAACACGAATTTCTCTGAAGGCATTTTTCATTAGGGAGGAAACATCTGCAATGCTCTTTTCTTCAAAATGGACATCTGTACCCATGAGTACCCATAAATTGATTATGTTACCATTCAGTGCGATAAAAACTGTTTGCGTGGGAATCTCACTCAATATGTCAGCCCATTCTGTTTCGGATTCCAGTGGCTTAGAAGCTGGTGATTCAGAGCCATATTGCACTTTCATCAGATCCATCAAGGCCTGTGCTCTTCCTTGTTCAGCAACGCGTAAAGCTTCCTCGGGCATTTCAAGACGTAGTAGAATACTCCACAGGGCAGTGTAAGAATGATGACATACGTTACGGAAGCTAATTTTCCACGTATCCTCAGACTGAAGAAGACTTCTTACCTCATTGTATACACTTACACTGGATCGATAATAATTAAGGGCTTCATGTAAATCGCCCGATAATTCGAAATCACGACCTAGACGATAGCATCCATACCCTTCGTGGTCTTTCTTTCCCAGTTCCCTTGCAATGGTCAGATCTTGGTTGTGGTAATATATGGCCTTTTTTAAATCACCCAGACTGTAGTAACCATCGCCAAGGCTGCCATATGCCATTCCCTCTCCAACTCTGTTCTCAAGTTCTTTACTAATGCTAAGGTATTTCTGGAAATAATCTATGGCTTGTTTAAAATCACCAAGGGCATAATAAATGTCTCCGATACTGCCCAAAGATTGTCCTTCTATATCTCTCTGCCCTAACTCTTTTGCAATATCAAGTGTCTGCTTTTGGCAGTCCATGGCCTGTTGGAAATCGCCCAAAATCATGTAGGTGATACCAAGATTTCCATAAGCCAGTCCTTCTCCATCTCTCTGTCCCAGCTCCTCTGCAATACTCAGAGCTTGCTTCTGGTAAGTTATGGCCTGTTTAAAATCACCCAGGCTATAGTAGGCGTTGCCAAGATTTTCATAGGCAAATCCTTCTCCATGTCTCTGTCCCAGTTTCTTTGCAATACACAGAGCTTGCTTGTGGTAATCTATGGCCTGTTTGAAATCACCCAAAGCATTGTAGGCGTTGCCAAGATTTGTGTAAGCTCGTCCTTCTCCATCTCTCTGTCCCAGATCCTTTGCAATACTCAGAGCATGCTCGTGGTAAATTATGGCCTGTATGAAATCACCCAGTCTACCGTAGGTGACGCCAAGATTTCCATAAGCAACTCCTTCTTCATGTCTGTGTCCCAGTTGCTTTGCATACTCAGATTTTGCTCCGTGGTTTTTTAATGGCTAGTTTTGAAAATTACCCAGACCCTTTGTAGGCGTTTCCTCCAAGATTTCCATATGCTCGACCTTTCTGGCACGCTTTCTGTCCCAGTTGCTTTGCCATACTTAGAGGCGTGCTTGTGGTCAATCATCTTATGGCCAGTTTGAAATTACCTAGACACCCTTGTAGGAAGATTCGCAAGAAAATCCACAAGCACGTCCTTCCTTCATCTTCTCTGGTCCCCAGTTTCCTCTTGTCAATACTTAAATATTGGTCTTGATAAAGGCGATGGGCCTGTTTGAAATCACCCCAGACTCTGGTAGGCAAGGCCAAGATTTTCCATAAGCCGGATCCTTCTTTTATCACCTCTGTCCCAGTTCCTTTGCAATATTCAGAGCTTGATTGTTGGTAATGTATGGCCTGGTTTAAAATCACCCAGACTCTGGGTAAGGGTGCAGCCAAGAATTTCTATAAGCACATTCTTCGTTATCGACTTCCTGTCCCAGTTCCTTTGTCATGTGCTCAGAGCTTGATTGTGGTAATGTATGGCCTGTTTAAAAATCACCCGACTCCTGGTAGGGCAAGGCCAAGATTTCCATCAGCATACCTTCTTCATCACGCTGTCCCAGTTCCTTTGACTAAATACGCAGGCCTGACTTGGATTGTGGTAATCTTATGGCCTGTTTGAAATTACTCAGACTCCGGTAGGCCCCCCCCCCCCGATGCCAAGTTTTGCAATAAGCCACGTCCCTTCTTCATCTTTCACTTTCCCAAGTTGCTTCGCAAATACTTAGACATTGGTTTCCCCCCCCCCCCCCCCCTTGGTAATGTATGTGCAGGTTTTGGAATCGCCCAAGACTCTGGTGAGGGCGTTGCCAAGATTTTGCATAAGGGGGCACGTCTTTCTCCATCCTTATCGCAAGATTTTTGTTGCAATGTTAAGATCTTGCACGAAGATTTCTAAAGATCTTTGTATCATTATTTTTATTTACAAGTATTAAATCTGATCAAGTTTGCTTTCTTGCTTTAAGCTTACACCTGGAAAACGAGAAAAACAGTATAAAGAAAATTATCAAAAAATGTTTTATTTCTTATTGCCTGAGCTCCAAACAGTAACCAAAAACAGTGCCGGAAAATTGATGAAATTGGCACATAATTGTATTAAGAAATTTTGCAGCTTTCTGAAAATCCCAATATTTAGATGCAGACTTGTTCAGCCCAGGACCTATAAGTAGCGGTTTACAGCTACATTTTCTGAATGCAGGGACCAGTATTTATATGAGTATATTTCATAGAGATTAATTTATTTACAACCTGTTAGATGAGGTTGGGAGGGTAACCCACCTTGAGAACACACCATCATCCATAACATGATTACAATGACGTAATAAAACAACCACTAGAGACAGTGTCGAACAATCTATTTGTTTTATATAATAACGAAACAAATTACTACACATAAAGTTTTTGTTTATTTCAAAATACTTCAAGATAACGCGAAAGCCGGCCTTTGCCCACTTTGGCGAACACGAAAAAAGCCACTTGACGTAATCTATTATCTATACAAAATTAAGCAATCTTATTGGTTACTACGTGTAGCAAAGAATTGTGATTGGTCCCAGGAAATCACGCCACTGTCAAACCTGGCGATTCCCAAATCAGTTTGATATTGTGTCGGAGAGCTGTGGCTAGCTATACTTAACTCGCTGCTCTGCCTTGAACGGACGGACTTGAACATTCGCATCCGGAAAGCAAGGTTATGTGCTTATTTTTTACCAAGACTGAGATTATCAAGATAAGAGAGCGAATCCTCCATATCATAGTTAATAGAGGGAACTGGTTATGAAGCCTGGCAAACATCAAAG
>JAHPZR010028695.1:42500-62781 GCA_019787425.1 Platygyra sinensis
GATCCTCCACAAAAACATCCACTCACCGCGCGAGTAACATCTGGGTACAATGTCTAAAAATAACTTAAGAAGGATTACCTCGGGAAAAAGACTTAATTATATGGGCATAGTTAATAGAGGGGAATGGTTATGAAACTCAACAGAGTTCTTTGTTAAATGTTTTTGTCCTCTTTTTTGGCCTTGAAGGTGCACAAAACACAATAGTTGTTTACTCCGTACTGAGGAGCTAACCAATAGAAACGTGTTGATTGCGTAATTCATGCATAGTGTATGAGAGCAAAACAAAAGATTGTGCACTGTCACGGACCTTCCAACATAAATCTTGGCATCTTTGTTTGGTCCTTTGATGTTTTCCAGGCTTCATAACCAGTTCCCTCTATTAACTATGATATGGAGGATTCGCTCTCTTACCTTGATAATCTCAGTCTTGGTAAAAATAAGCACAAAACCTTGCTTTCCGATGCGAATGTTCAAGTCCGTTTCAAGGCAGAGCAGCGAGTTAAGTATAGCTAACCACAGCTCTCTGACACAATATCACACTGACTTGGGAATCGCCAGGTTTGACAGTGGCGTGATTTTCCTGGACCAATCACAATTCTTTGCTACACGTAGTAACCAATAAGATTGCTTAATTTTGTATAGATAATAGATTACGTCAATGGCTTTTTTCTTGTTCGCCAAAGTGGGCAAAGGCCGGCTTTCGCATTATCTTGAAGTATTTTGAAATAAACAAAAGCTTTATGTGTAGTAATTTGTTTCGTTATTTTATAAAACAAATAGATTGTTCGACACTGTCTCTAGTGGTTGTTTTATTACGTCATTGTAATCATGTCATGGATGATGGTGTGTTCTCAAGGTGGGTTACCCTCCCAACCTCATCTAACAGGTTGTAAGTAAATTAATCTCTATGAAATATACTCATATAAATACTGGTCCCTGCATTCAGAAAATTTACTGTAAACCGCTACTTATAAGCCCTGGGCCTGAACAAGTCTGCATATAATATGTGATTTTCAGAAAGCTGCAAATTTCTTTAATACAATTATGTGCAATTTCATCAATTTTCCGTCACTGTTTGGAGCTCATGCAATAAAAAATAAACATTTTGATAATTTTCTTATACTTTTTTCTCGTTTTCCAGGTGTAGCTTAGAGCAAGAAAGCAACTTGATCAGATTAATACTTGTATAAAATAATGATAAAAAGATCTTTAGAAATCTTCGTGCAAGATCTTAACATTGCAAAAAAAATCTTGCGATAAGGATGGAGAAAGACGTGCTTATGCAAATCTTGGCAACGCCTACCAGAGTCTGGGCGATTTCAAACTTGCCATACATTACCAAGACCAATGTCTAAGTATTGCGAAGCAACTGGGAAAGAAAGATGAAGAAGGACGTGCTTATGCAAAACTTGGCATCGCCTACCGGAGTCTGAGTAATTTCAAACAGGCCATAGATTACCACAATCAAGCACTGAGTATTGCAAAGGAACTGGGACAGAGTGATGAAGAAGGATATGCTTATGGAAATCTTGGCTGCGCCTACCACAGTCTGGGTGATTTTAAACAGGCCATAGATTACCACAATCAAGCTCTGAGCATTGCAAAGGAACTGGACAGAGTGATAACGAAGGATGTGCTTATGGAAATCTTGGCTGCGCCTACCAGAGTCTGGGTGATTTTAAACAGGCCATACATTACCACAATCAAGCTCTGAATATTGCAAAGGAACTGGGACAGAGTGATAAAGAAGGATATGCTTATGGAGATCTTGGCCTCGCCTACCAGAGTCTGGGTGATTTCAAACAGGCCATAGCTTACCAAGACCAATGTCTAAGTATTGCAAAGGAACTGGGACGAAGAGACGTAGAAGGATGTACTTATGGGAATCTTGGCAACGCCTACCAGGGTCTGGGTAATTTCAAACTTGCCATACATTATCAAGACCAATATTTAAGTATTGCAAAGGAACTGGGACAGAGAGATGATGAAGGACGTGCTTGTGGATTTCTTGGAATCTCCTACAAGGGTCTAGGTAATTTCAAACTGGCCATAGATTACCACAAGCAAGCTCTAAGTATTGCAAAGCAACTGGGACAGAAAGATGAGAAGGCCGAGCATATGGAAATCTTGGAAACGCCTACAAGGGTCTGGGCAATTACAAACTGGCCATAAAAAACCACGAGCAAAATCTGAGTATTGCAAAGCAACTAGGGACAGAGACATGAAGAAGGAATTGCTTATGGAAATCTTGGCGTCACCTACGGTAGACTGGGTGATTTCAACAGGCCATAATTACCACGAGCATGCTCTGAGTATTGCAAAGGAACTGGGACAGAGAGATGGAAAGGACGTGCTTATACAAATCTTGGCAACGCCTACCATGCTCTGGGTGATTTCAAACAGGCCATAGATTACCACAAGCAAGCTCTGTGTATTGCAAAGAAACTGGGACAGAGACATGGAGAAGGACTTGCCTATGCAAATCTTGGCAGACGCTACTAGTAGCCTGGGTGATTTTAAACAGGCCATAACTTACCACAAGCAAGCTCTGAGTATTGCAGAAGAACTGGGACAGAGAGATGGAGAAGGACTGCTTATGGAAATCTTGGTATCGCCTACATGGCTTTGGGTGATTTCGAACAGGCTATGGACTGCCAAAAGCAGTCACTTAATATTGCAAAAGAGTTAGGGCAGAGAGATATAGAAGGACAATCTTTGGCAGTATCGGAATGTTTATTATTGCCCTTGGTGATTTTAAACAAGCCATAGATTATTTCCAGAAATACCTTAGCATTAGTAAAGAACTTGAGAACAGAGCTGGAGAGGGAATGGCATATGGCAGCCTTGGCGATGCTTACTACAGTCTGGGTGATTTCAAACAGGCCATATATTACCACAACCAAGCTCTGACCATTGCAAGGGAACTGGGACAGAAAGACCAAGAAGGGCATGCATGCTATTGTCTAGGTTGTGATTTCGAATTATCGGGCGATTTACATGAAGCCCTTAATTATTATCGATCGAGTGTTGATGTCTACAATGAGGTAAGAAGTCTTCTTCAGTCTGAGGATACGTGGAAAATAAGCTTCCGTGACGCATGTCAGCATTCTTACACTGCTCTGTGGAGTATTCTACTACGTCTTGAAATGCCCGAGGAAGCTTTACGTGTTGCTGAACAAGGAAGAGCACAGGCCTTGATGGATCTGATGAAATTGCAATATGGCTCTGAATCACCAGCTTCTGAGCCACTGGAATCTAAAGCAACAACGGCTGACATATTAATGAGATTCCCACGCAACAGTTTTTATCGCACTGAATGATAACACAATCAATTTATGGGTACTCATGGGTGCAGATGTCTATTTTGAAAAAAAGAGCATTGCAGATGTTTCCTCCCTAATGAAAAATGCCTTCAAGAAATTGGTGTTGGTGTCGATGTTAAATGCGAGAATCGTTCCCTGGATGACCGAGAAGGCGATGTACAGCTCAATGAAGAATCTTGTCAGAACACGGAGGATTGTACAACCAATTCTCTGCGCAATTTGTTCGATTCTGTAATTGGCCCAATTGCACACCTTCTCAAAGGCGACGAGTTAATCATTGTCCCGGATGGCCCACTGTGCTTGGCCCCTTATGCCGCGTGTGTGGATGAGGCTTCCAAATATCTGAGCGAATCTACAAGGATCCGCATTCTTCCTTCGCTTACAAGTTTACAATTGATCACAAGTTGTCCTGAGGGCTACCACAGTAACAATGGAGCGCTTCTTGTGGGAGATCCATGTTTGCAGAAAGCCAGGAAAAAGCACCGCAGATTAAAGCCTTTGCCATGGGCCAGGGAGGAAGTAAAGATGATAGGCGAGATTCTTAACACCACGCCGCTACGGGAGAAGAAGCAACTAAAGATGAGGTGCTTAAACAGCTACGCTCAGTTGCCTTGGTACACATTGCAGCTCATGGTGACATGGAAGCCGGCGAAATTCTTTTGGCCCCAAATATTGCAGGACATACAGGACCCCCAAGGAGAATGACTACATGTTAAGAATGTCAGATGTACAAGCTGTTCAGTTGCGAGCGAGACTTGTTGTACTCAGTTGTTGTCACAGTGCTCAAGGAAAGATTTCAGCTGAGGGTGTGGTCGGTATTGGCAGGGCTTTCCTGGGAGCTGGTGCTCGTTCTGTGCTTGTGTCACTCTGGGCAGTTGACGACGAAGCCACTATGGAATTTATGAAAAGCTTCTACGAACATTTGGCACGCGGACAAAGTGCTAGTATGGCTCTCAACTTGGCTATGAAATGTCTCCGAGAATCAGAGAAGTTTTGTGCCGTGAAGCACTGGGCTCCGTTTGTACTCATTGGTGATGACGTCACGATAGAATTTGGAGAAATCAATAAGAACATTTTGTGTTCCCTTTCCTTTTAATTGACTTGAGTTCGATCTCTGATTTGACAAAGGTCTGCGTTGAAAGAAACCTATGTTTGTTAGATCAATGATATCCGAGTCTAAACCTTCTTATCCGGTCATGGTAAATAAGTTACCTAAGCACGGCTTTAACAATGTTTGTATATGGTCATCACATGCTTGTCCAGTAAACTGCTGTCAGCAATCTGCGTGCTGTGGAACTAAATTTAGAAGATCCTTGAGATGTGCAATCATTTGACCTGGCAGGGATAACATCAGCACCATCGAAAACACAACTGTGTAAACTCGACTTACCAAACCATCTGATCAGTCCGTACTAAAGCAGTGAAGAAAGAGACTGAGACTGAAAGGAATGGAAAGTCAAGATGAATGAGCGCCTTGCGAGATCGATCTTGATTTGCACATATAACAACATTAGTAGTGAAAAACTTCTGCAAGTAAGGGTGTATATACTTAACTTTTTTGTATAGGTCTAAGCTCCATATCGAATAGGTTTAGTTCAAGTTTTAATGAACATATTGTTGATTCCCCTGCGTGGAGTACAAGTCTCTGTGACATTGCGGAAAAGTAGTGAGTTCTTATATCATCGCTATTAAACGTTATATTATTATAGTAACGGATTTATTTGTTCTAGTTTCCGCTTGTAGTTTAGAGTTATATTTTGTATTGTAATTTAGATCTTAATTGTGTTTCCCGCTGTCGACTTTTTTAATAGTTTAGCTAGTGAACAAGCTTCTGATTGGTTTGTAGGAACAGTAAAAGAAAACGGCTAACGGAGGGCAGTCTGTGGAGGAAAAATTAACCGGCCACGCTCGGTTCACTTCGCTCGCCCACCATCGACTTGCCTCGCTCACCGATTTTTTTTATTCGTGCTTGCCGATATTTTTCGACCTATACCCCAATCGGGATCTGTTCACAGGCTATTATGTAATTATGTTATATTACTAGAGAATAAGTGGAGGCGCGGTGCCTAATGGTTAGTGCGCTTGTCTCCGGATGGAGCGGTCCGTGGTTCGAGCCCTGGCCGGGGACATTTTTTTCTTGTTCTTGGGCAGACATTTTACTCTCACAGTGCCACTCTCCACCACACTGTACAAATGGGTACCGGCGAATTTAATGCTGGGGGTAACCCTGCGATGGACTAGCATCCCATCCAGGTGGGGTGGGGAGTGGAAATACTCCTAGTTTCTTCATGCTACGGAAACCGGAATAAGCTGCGGCCTGGCTCGTATGCTGACTTTTTACCGGAGAATAAGAAGATTTTAAATCAAGAGAACATTTCTCTTGTTGAAATCTAATCTAGTGTGAGCAGTCATTGAAATGATTTCAACTTATTATTGTTCGTTTTCGTTTACAAGGAATTAACCCTTATGCCCTGTCCAAACGGGAAAAAACGGTTTGGCGATCAAATATGATCAAACTAACGTTTGGTGACCAAAACATGTGATCGTTGTACTGAGTGATCACCGTCCAAACAAACAAAATGTGTTACAATGATTGATCAAATGTTTGTCGTCTTTCAAATTTATCAAACAAGGTCAAACACGATCAAACAAGGTGTCCAAAGGGGAAATGCTTTAGTTACTCGATAGCTTTTGATCACCAAACATTTCCCGTTTGGACAGGGCTCATGGTCATTTTTATGGAATTCCTTTCGAAAGTTTTTTAGAATACTATTATAATACTTTGCATGTATGACTAAATATAACAAACAAACTGCGGTTATAAACATAACGAGACAACGCATGTTGTAAAAACTTTCATTTATGAACTTGGCGTTTCGTATGCTCTAACATACATCTTCAGACGTCAACAGTACCGAACTACAATAAATTTAAACACGAAGCGTAATACAAATAAGGAAAGTAATGACAATGCAAAAGTAAACGACAATAGACAGACTTAGTTAAATCTGCTGGAAAACATTGATGCATTGAAGCGTCTCGGCCTTTTCAATCGCGAATCAACAAGGTTTACCTAATTTTACAATGTTTATCAGACTGTCTTGTCTCGTTATGTTTATAACCGCAGTTTGTTTGTTATTTTTACTCAAGTTGAAATGGACGTAGAATACAGACATCGTGTATCGTCATTCGTAAATCAGTGGTTCATAATCTGGTGAGTCAGTCATAGTTGTAGTTCGACGTAAAATGTGATTGCGATATGTATGTTCTAGAGAAGAAGCACATTAAAGCAACTCTTGTAATTGTTTTAAATAGAGACCTGATTCCTTCTCTTCTCTGCACGAAGGTGAGGGTGGTCACGTGACTGCGATCAAGCAGTAGACGAGCAATTCTGTATATCTTGAAGCGACGACTTTACCTTGAAGATGTTTGGGTCGATAAACTGGCTGTGTCAAGTGAGGTTTTCGGTGTTGGTCGATTCTTTCAGTTCTTGAAGGAAAACTAGGAAAAAAAACAGAAAAAATATCGTTGGTATCCTTGACTATAATTTGTAGTACAAAAGTGCAAGGAACACAGTTAATCCATTTTCGTCGTTTGATCAGCGGTGTATTAGAAGCAGGCGCCTTGGCTCCAGTTTTGAAGCATATTTTCTGTTGAGAAGGAAAGGAAAGGAAACAGGTAAATTAGAAAAGGCAATGAAGACACAGCAGTTGAAGATAAGCGGCATTATCCATTTTATTTCCTTAAACAGTATCTTTTGGATCTGCCAAAGTACCTGCAATGCACAGGTATATAAAATTTTGTAATGTATTGTTTTTGTATAATTTAATGCTTTTAAATAGCATACTAATGTAAATAAATACATAAATACATCCTTTTTGGTAACCTTTACTAAACTGCCATCTTTGCTGAAGAGAGCAAGCTAAACTAGCTCCTGTTCTGTGATTGGCTACCTTGAGCATGCGAGATGAGGTTATTTTGCACACTGTAAGGATCGCCCACTGTGTGCCACAAGAAAATAGTGTCCTATACGCTATGATTGTACTAAATCCTTTAATGTGCAAACCACGCCTGCTAGGCCAAGATGGCTAGTAATAATGGTCACTGTCTCTTTATTCATTGTACTTTATTTAAGCAATAGACCACTGTAGTGTTTGTAAGGTACGTTTCAGTGTATCATACATAACATACTTGAGCGTGCAATGTATATCGGGAAGTTGATTATTAAAGCAGCATGGCGGACATGTAGATTCGATTGGTGTGTTGTGTCCGGCTATTTGCAATAATCTAGTTCAATCGGCGGTGGAACGTGACAACCACCAGTTTCTATGTTTTATAGGCTGTGGTACAGCACTCAAAGGATTCGTAAATCACGAGCCGCAGGCGAGTGATTTATTAATTCTCCCTCTATTGCTATAATATATTAATAGGCCCTTTGCAGCTAAGCCATCACGTGACCTACTTTTCATAAAATTATGGGCTGCGACTTTAAGAATGCCAGAAATGGAAAAAGCGTGTCGAAAACATCAAAACGGCCAAGTTTGAAGCCCCTGGCATTAAAAAGTGAGATTTTATGGTTGTTTGAATTTTAAAAAAATTAAGAAGATTTGTATGGAAAAAGTTGCTGGAGAGCAAGGCCTTGCTCTCCAGCAACTATTTCCATACAAATCTTCTAATTTTTTTTGAAATTCAAACCGCCATAAAATCTCATTCTTTAATGCTAGAGACCTCAAACTTTGCCACTTTGGTATTTTTGATATGCTCTTTCCATTTCTGGCATTCTTTAAGTTATAGCCCATAATACAAAAGATTTTTAGGAAAAATATGATCACGTGACCCCAGCTGCAAAGGGCCCATTCAGAAGACGCTCGCTTTGTCCATGGGTTTACCGAAACAAAACAAAAAAATCATAGCTGATTGACCAATCAGAGCGCGCACATTGATTTGGTTACTTTATAGATAGCGATATTATAAATTTCAAATCAAATTCTAAGCTGTCTTTCACCAGTACTACAACAGCACACGGTTGGAGGCGTGTGCAAAAAAAAAGCAGGAAAGCAGGAAAGAGGGCGAATGGTTCGCTCCGACAAAGGGCAAACGCTCCAAACGTCAGCTTCCGAATCACTTTACGGTGAACAATTCCCATTATAAATCCACTTGATAAAACCAAATTATACGTTAAAGACAGTCGTATTCCAACAAAAATTGTTTAGATAAATGGGAGAAGACTCGTAAAGTTGAATGGAACTAAAATTCCCAGGGATATGTTTTTGAAATTTGTTTCTACCTTGAGATTTTTCCCTTTTCCGGAAAGTTTTGAAAATCTGCCATTTTCTATTCAGCAAAAGTTCCGGCTTTGGCCACAAATAGTGGGGGCGGAGTGCCTTAATGTGGCTAAATATGTTCAGAAGGATTTTAAATCCGAAAGGGAAATAGGCTCGATTACCAGCTTCTGTTACAGACATGAGAGAGCGGCGAAAATCGAGCCTAAAAGGGAAATAGCCCTCACATTTTTGCCATGTACCTTCTTTGGAATTTAGCTTGCGCAAATATTTCATCATGTTTGTTTTTCTCTCAACGGAACAACCGCTAATTGAATCGCTCACTGTCGCATTCTTCGATCTTTTTAAAAATATTCAGAACTACATTACTTGAAAGGCCCAAACTGAGCGTGTGCAAAGAAATGTTGACACCAGTATATATATCCTATACTAGAAAAAAGAACGAAGATGTTAAGTTCCCATAAAATAAATAAATAAATAAATAAATAAATAAATAAATAAATAAATAAATAATTATTGAGTTGGATCATAAAAATTTCTCGGATCATGCCCAAGCAAGCAAGCAAGCAAGCAGGTAGCGCATTCAGCAACGACACTGGTATTCATAGGGGCCCTTGGGAGTAAAGATATTTGCAATTTATAAGTCCCAGTAAAATTTGGGTAAAAATCATGAAAACGCTAAAAACATTTAAAAGGCCAAAATATACAAGTATAGTAAAATTTTATACATTACAAAGGATAAAAATTACAAATAAAAATGCTTCATTACCAAACTTTCAAAATTACTCAAGAAGGGGACACTCTTACTACAAGTGGATAATGCGTTAAAACAGACTGTTCCTGTGTACTTAAAAGTTCTCTTTCCCTTAATAGGAACCTTAAGATTGGACTACGAGTAAGAGATTGAGTACGAGTACGATTTTCGATTTTCGAACCAGTGACTTTTCTGTAGCCCTCGCTCTTTATCAGGTTGGTTTTAGGTAGAGAGGGTAGTTCATGAGATGAAATGGGCATGTGATTTGATGATGTGAACTCTGCAAACTATAATTTATAAGTCTTTCTCGTACTCGTGCTCAAATCTTAAGTCTCCTATTGTGTTTAGGCTTTTGTAGATGCAGGTCGTTACTTCCTCGAGTTGTATGATTATGAAAAGCTCGATTCCTTGTAAAAAACTGAATTAGATATTTTGGTACCAAATTATTTAAAAAATAAAAAGCTAAAATACAATTTATTTTTGGCATCAGGGAAATTAGAGGCCTCGGAAATGGAGGGTTGTCCATTATACCCGCGCTGTAACGGTCAGCAGAGTTGGTACGGTTCGTAAAACTCCTGACGGTCCATAGGAAAAAGTTTACGGTTTGTAAATTGCATGTCATTATCGACACTTAAAATACATCCCTGCTTTGCTCTGATGTTCTTTGAAGGGTCAAATGGCTTTACGGTTTCTACAGTTCGTACGGTCCGTAAACCTTATTACAGTCCGTAAGAAAGAGTTTATGATCCGTAAATAGTATGTTACTGTCGACACTTACATTGCTCTAATGTTCTTTGAGGGGTCAACCGGCTTTACAGTTCGTACAGTTCGTACGGTCCGTAAAGCTTATTGCAGTCCGTAAGAAAAAGTTTACGGTCCGTTCTAAATAATAGCATGCCGACACTTAGAATATTTTCTTGCTTCGATCGTAAAGTACTTAGAGGGGTCTTGTGGTCGGTCCGTAACATAAATTGCATTTCATTACCGAGGCCTAAAATAGGTTTTGCATTTGTGCTTTGCTAGCAGCGTTCCCGTTGTCGCATACTTTTAGAACGAGGAATATATATGTATATTTCCTTTTCCTTTCGGCTACCGGACACTCTTTAATTTCTGGTTACTGTTCTGTATGGTTGACTGAACGAAACGAACGGACCGTTAACATTCAGGGTGCCCCGTCTTTAATTAGATGGAAGTCTAGCGAACTGAACGGAACGTACGGACCGTATGAAAGGTTATTACGGTTCGTAACTGCTTTTACGGTCCATACGATAAATCAGTCAAATCAATCAAATAAATCGTAAATCAGTGAGGGTGTATTGGACATGTGTGTTGGAAGTTGGAGGAGCAAAAATACATCTTGATCCTTCATAAATCTCACATACAGCTTCGGACGTGCTGTTTAGCTCCTCAAACAAATGGATGAGTTTGGCATCAACGTTAGGAAACAAGTTCATAAAGAAAGGTTTTTGATCGAACATGGCAAGCACATCGTCTCCTTCACAAAGGATCAGTACATTTAGCAGTTGTGGCGAGACCATACTTTCCAACAAGCCAGACCTCCGAAGCTCTTAAATTCGGATGAGCGGCTTGAAAGCTTCAAAAGCGACAAACGCTTTAAAGAGTAGTTCTTCGTTTGTGGCTGGTCGTGGCGACGAGTGATCAAACAAGGAAAATTTGAGACCGTTTATGAAATACTATAACTGTCTACTTACTTCAATAAACAAGCCACCTCTTATACACTAGAAATCAGCAGTTCACTCCTTATGTTAGGGAAATTGCTGTCCTTTTTCTACTAGCTACAATTTGTAGTGCTAAAAATTAAGCTTAAGTTAAAAAGAGCAAATAGCAAATCGTGATCAAACCGCCGTAGACCGAACAATAATATGGCGTCCGCCATTTGATATACTGGTAATCGTAAGTGCGAAACATTGAGCGAAACTTTCACTCACCATTGTTTGTCACTGTCACACTAGCACTCTGTATCACTCCTTTGGTTTAATGTTAACGCTTACTATCTTTTCGCGAAACATGTTCTGAAGCTAAGAATGCCTACCATATCGACATCACAGTTACCGGTAAGCGTATTTTTAGCAGAAACCAATGAGAAACACAATTTCCATTCGGAAATTCCGTTTGGGAATTTTGGTCTACCTTTCAAGATATCCCGTTTAGTTCTCGAGAAAACTGTCGTTCGGGGAGACAAAATTAATCTTTCCATTTACATTCCATCCGAAATTTCTGGAATTTTTGGGCAAATGGTAAACAACCTAAATGTCACTTTCGGTTTTTTTTTTTGCACTTGTTCCGTGGGATGCCTGTGGCAGGCCACGGTAAGGTTTGCCCGGGGTTTCTTTTTCAACGTCGACGCAAAACGACAAATTTGATTGACAATGAAATCCACGTGACAGCTGAAACTATTTCTATTTCCAAACATTCTGCGATTCTTGTAAGTACTGTCATTTTCAAGCATTCTGTTATTCTGGAAAGGAACATTCTGCGATTCTGCGATTCTGGCAAGGAGAGGAAATACACAGAAGGTAAGACATTTTAAAAGGCATTTCCACGTAGTATATTGAATTGAACATCATCCGTTCCGTGTCATGCATCGAACCAACGAGTTCACTGTTCACTCAGCCTGCCAAACGAACCAACGAGTTCAGTAACCGAGCCTGCGTGTTCATCCGTCCTACGTGCCTAATGCTTAGTCTAAACAAGAACTTTAAAGCAACTTTGACACAAGATATTAATTCATTGCATCAGTGTATTCACAAATCAAGAAGTTCAAGCCTAGAAACCGAAACTTTCGCAGTTTAATCCATGAGTCAACAATCATGCTACGTGTATGTTTAAGGTTTTGTGTATTCTTGCTGACATTGAGCTTACCTGTTTAACAGAATGCATATGTAAACAGTCTTTGCGAAAATGTCTATTCCATGCGATGCTTGTGTTATTTCAGTTTTCCACTGTTAACATTACGAAGGGAAATACAAAGGGAAATATTTGTTCAGAAGAATTCCTCATGCTTCTGATGGATCGAAACTTTAATCCTTTCGCTTTCTCGAATAAACAAGCACACATCATCAATGGAAATATACCAGCTGCATTCCGGTGCGATACGTTTTTCTCTCACAGAAATTCACAAAATTCAGTTCAGTCTTCAAAAAATAGGCTCTTAGCATCTACGCCATCACGTGATCTACTTTTCATAAAATTATGGGCTGCAACTTTAAAAATGCCAAAAATGGAAAAAAAAAAAGCGTGTCGAAAACATCAAAATGGCCAAGTTTGAAGCCCCTGGCATTAAAGAATTAGATTTCATGCCGGTTTGAATTTTAAAAAAATTAAGAAGATTTGTATGGAAAAAGTTGCTGACGTTAGGTGACCCCGCTGCAAAGGGCCC
Organism: Platygyra sinensis; assembly: GCA_019787425.1. Lineage (NCBI taxonomy): Eukaryota > Metazoa > Cnidaria > Anthozoa > Scleractinia > Merulinidae > Platygyra > Platygyra sinensis. Next base: position 55,260 of record JAHPZR010028695.1, read on the forward strand.
ATTTAAACGTTGCGTTACCATTCATGTCTCAATTTTTTCTGCCAGTTTTCAACGTAAGATATATGGCCTCAGTTGCAATAGTACTTCTGCCAGTTGTGATGCCATTCCATGCACACTCTATTTCCATCTTGTAGATCACCCGGAAAGAGGAAATAGAGGCTGGGGAAGGAGACTATGCTCGCACAGTAAATTTCTATCTACGCTATTGGTGGGTTGCATCGAAAATAAAAATCCTAACCATTCAATAAATAAAGTCAAGCATCAGGTGTATGATAGATGACTGCTAGACAAACGACTTCGCCAAGGTTTAGGTCTGTACGCTTTTTCATTTTATTTGGAAAAAAGTTTCACCTAAATTTTATAGAGCTTTGTATGGAGACGCCATGTTGGTGCCTTTCTGAGGGCACCAACATGGCGGCCGTAAAGTAAAAGAAACATGTCATTGAGTTTTGCCATTGAAACGAAAAGTTATTACGCTAGAGTTCTGATGAATGGAAAGTAATACTTCTTCTCGTGCAAGAACTGTTCAGTTAGCAAAAACGTAGGCGATAACTGCTTTTTTGACTTACGTGAGATCCGTCTAATTCTCGAACCGCCATGTCACGCAGCGCATAAACTTTTAAATTCAAATGTCCTCTATAACAAAATGAGGAGCCCTGTCGAGCTTAAACGTCGTAAAAAGTCAAGTTTTGATACGGTCTTATATCTGATGACAATAAAACTTCAGTAGGATTCCAAAATTATAATTTTGGAAGAAAATGATGACCTCACATGAAAACAAAGAATTTTCCGCTACAAGCACAGTGACAGTTTCTTTACATGTAACACTTTCCTCAGGTATTTTTATGGCTGATCTCACTGATTAATCGTGGTACTTTACTTAACTTCATAATTCGTTCCAATGCTACCCTCCCTAGCCCAAGCATCCCAAAGGATCGCCTGTAGGCGTCTTGTTTTCAATGGTTTTGACGGCAAAAGTGGCAACAGAATAAGAACGTGCTGTTCTGTGACTCCACCTGTCAGATGACATAATAGACGAAAATTAGCAAGGCTGATTAAGCAGTGTAAGGATATATTTTCCAATATTTCGGAAGGCGCGGTGGTCCGGCCCTTGCAAAATTGTTACGTCTGATAGTTATATCAATTTTTGTTTATCCGTGAAGTGGTAATTAGCGGTTTGAAGGAAAAAAAATCGTTCTTCATCTATTTTCCCCCAGATATTTAACTTTGTACCATTTAGCTCCAGCAGTGAAGAAAAGGCATATAGCCCCAATACGTTTTCGAGAGAACTAGGAGAACATGTTGTATACCTTTGCAAGGAAAACAAAAGTATCAAGCTACAAACGTTTCCGTGAAAAGTAAGATTGTCACGTTTGCTAGTGAATTTAACTCAAAGACCAACAATGATCGTAGATTTTTCGGTTTTGATATTCCACGAAACCATTTCAAATTAGATCGATATCAACATGCAATGAAACGGGGAGAAAGTATGAAAGGTAAACTTGAACTTGAAACAACCAGACACATGAAAAACTACATAAATTTTATAAGACGCCAAGAAATCTGCAGAGTTTGGGACATTTCATTATCACATTACTCTTCCCAATTAAACTATACAGGTTTTTCTGTCAACAACTATCGGCTGATAGGAAGCGAAGGCAAATATGCTAGTTTTAAGATCATCAAATTTCCAAGGGGCAGCCATCAGGCCGACAGTTCCGAGACATAAACACTCTATTGTCTTTATTATTCACCAGTAAATTTTCTTCCGCGCGCCAGTTAAGAAGTCCCATTAACTTAACAGACTTAAGCTCACTAAATACAATTTCAATAGTTCATTTTGAATAAGACCGCTCGTTTATAGCAAAATTGTTGCGGACAACTACTATCCATCCGGGTATTTTCCTCGGACGGGCACTATGGGCTGTTATAGTTCACCACTACATTTTCCTTTATCGTCATTGGTCAAAACTGATCACGTGGTACGATCTCGCGCGAGCACTATCTGTCAATAGAATGCCCTAGGGCGACTATCAGACGATAGTGCCGGCTCAGCAGAAGTGGCTCATGAAAGGCAGCCTTCTCCTACAATTTTTGAGTTATTTTTTTGTAAAAAAATACCTCTTAGTCGGCGCGTGGGATATGTTATGGACGGGTGGATCATGGTTCATGGATGTTTGTATGTCACACCAATCAGATTGGATCTACTATTAAACACCAATCAAATTTCGTGTTATAAAGGTAAATGGTATGTGAGAAGATTTGATCCCGATACAGTTGAGAACAGCCATATTTATTCTTCTGTAAAAGAGAAGGAAGTATTCATATATTGGTTTTACCTCGACATTTTCTGTGGGTTATGCTGAGGATTTTGTAGGCGGGTTTGATAGTCTTTAGCAATTGGATAATCAGTCAAAGAAACATAGTGTTTGGGATATAACTGCGAGCACGCGATGAAGGGTGAGCTTTTCAGTCCCATTATGTAAGGTTTTGAATTAAATGAGTGATTCTATTAATGTTGGTGTGGTTTCTATGATAGGAACAATTGTTATGTCAACTTCGGGACGGAATGCACTAGTGGGAATGTGAAGAGGTTGTGACCAGGTTCGAATCGTTTTCGTGTTGTAGTGAAACCTAAATATTGCTCCAGAGTCGAGGACGAGTCGTTAATTTCAGCATACATTAGGTCAGTTTCAGTGATAAGCTTCAACGAGAAAAGCGAAGAGACTACGATTAATTTCTTCAACAGAACAAAAAGAAATTATTCTGTGACGACTTTACATTTATAATGGTTCTTGTTTACTACTGGGATGAAAAGATACATTATAAATGAAACTTAATCTTTTCTCGTCAATGTCATCAGGGTTTTCGCTTTATCACATTAATAGCCAGCACGAATTGTAGTAGAAAAAAAATGAAGAAAATTTCTTGTTTAAGATAACTCAAGTGAGGTATATGAAGTTTTGGGAGTTCTGTGATTTTATTAAGTACAAGGACTTTGGTGATTGAGTAATAAAGACTGACGTGTATGTTGCCGGTTTGTGATTTTTAGTCTTGTTTGGAGGGGATTGTGACAGTTACATAATATACAACTATGTTCAGTGTAATGGTGGCTAGTTATGAACGAAATGAGTTTTGTGTTTTGAAGTAGTTCATGAGTCAGTAGTAAACAAATGGGAAGAGATATTTTATTTCAGGTTACAAAGGGTAACTTGATACTTTTGTTTTTCACAACGAGTAAATTCAATTAGAGGTCACGAATCGTCACTTCTAGTTCAAAGGACATATTTTAGAGGAGGCGAGACTATTTAGATTTGCAACAGTTTTAACGTTTACAAAATAAGTGGAAGTGACAATTGTTTTGTTCTTGTATGCAAATATAACGAGATATTTTTATTGTTAGTTACAAAGGGTAATTTGACACCCTTGTTTTTCACAAGGGAGTAAATTCAATTAGAGGTGATGAATCGTGAGCACTTGCTTCCACGAGATGTTATTACTATTTTTAGTTAGAAATGGTAACTTGACACTTCTGTGTTTTACAAGGGAGTAAATTCAATTAGAGCTGACGAATCGTCACCAACTGTTCCCATGAAATGTTTGAACAAACAAAACGAGATATTGCTATTTTTGAGCTATTTTTTTTTGTTAAAACAAATACCTCTTAGTCGGCGAGTCTGGTATGTTATCTACGGGCCAATGGTCGTCAATAGATGAGTGGGTGAGTGAGTGAGTTAGTGAGTTAGTGAGTGAGAGATGTATGTATTTCACACCAGTATGTAAATGTAAATCTTTATTTAAACACGGAAAATCATCAGTTAAGCTTAAGTTAAAAACTAAAACTAATTACAACTGCTTTACATGATTGCCGTGTGGGAATCCGATATATCAGCTACCTTCTTGATATTTCGCTTAAAATGCTCAACGGATGCAGCATTTTTTAAGTTTTTGGGCAAGTTATTCCATAGCATGGCCCCGCTGTAAGAGAAGCTTCGTTTCAAATAATTGGTGCTTGGTTTGGACAGGGTCAGCCTTCCCTCAGAGTTTCTTAAGTTATAAGCAGAGTGACGCTGAGAGAAAAGACTTTGTAAATATTCCGGAGCAAGGTCATTCATGGTTTTATACATCATTAAGGCTTTTTGTTTCTTTCGGCGAAGAGATAGCCTCTCCCAGCTGAGGGTGGAGAGAAGGTGGTTTGAGCTCGCATCAAAGGGTGATTTAGTAATAACTCTAGTCCAGTCCCTGAACTCTCCTTTCTTCCCGCCGCCTATAGGGGCTGAACCCGGGCGGGCGAAAGAAGAGTCCAGGATAACTTGCATGCGCATGCTCAGAACGCCGCCATTTTTTCCCCCCAAATCGGGGGAAAAACCATATTTGGAAGAACTTTCCAGATTTCGCTTGTGGCGCGATTTTCTGAATAACAATATACAAGCAACAATTTCTGCATTCAGATTGGTTAAAAACATGTCAATTAAACCTACATCAGTGGAATTTCACTAGTGCCACGGTAAACCACAGTCGATTTGTTTTTTACCACAATAATATCAAAGATAACGAAAGAAATCTTTGCTAAGATTTGTTGACAATTGAAAACACCGACTCGGGCTTGAAGTGCACGCGCTGCATTATGCAAATGAGCTACTTGTACGCGTCAGACTTTCCTTTCAAAAACTTTTGCAAACTCGCTCAACATGCAGAAAGGATACGAAAAAAATGTTTGGGAAAAGAGTAATGACGCGTACTCGTTCTTGATAAGAGTACAGACCATGATAAAATTTTATGTTTTTATGTTTTGTACCACAAGATCAACGTCAAAGAACTTGATGTATTTTTTTTCAGAGCGCCAGCTGAAAAAGGCATTGCGCGACACATTGACGTAAGCGGCGTAGTTGGGACCTGGTAATTTTTGATTGGTTCGTTCTGAGCATGCGCATGCAAGTTATCCTGGACTCTTCTTTCGCCCGCCCGGGTTCAGCCCCTATAGGCGGCGGGAAGAAAGGAGAGTTCAGGGACTGGACTATAATAACTCTGGCTGCGCGATTCTGTAATTTTTGGAGCTTATCACTCAAGTAACTACTCAAACAGTCCCAGACGGGGCTGCAGTAATCAAAATGAGGCATAATTAAGGTGTTATAAATTAGAATTGCAGTTTCTTTGGATATAAACGGCCGCACACGTTTTAGGGCGCCTATAGCTGAAGAGACTTTCTTGCAAATCTCTTCAACGTGATTACCCCAAGAGAGGTGAGCATCTATGGTAAGACCCAAGGATTTGGTATGAACGACTCTCTTGATAATTTGGTCATCAAGTCAGATTGGATCTACTATAAACAGCGCATCAAATTTATTGTTTTGTTGCAGATTCATGTAACATGATAGTTTTATTTGTTATTTCCAAATGGTAACTTGACACTTTTGTTTTTCACAGTCAGAATAAGAAGCCGATCTAGCGGCGCTTCCAGAAAAATGTTTGGACCTATCTTTTCTTAACGAATTCAGGGGCATTTTAATATTTCGCATTAATAACAGTTGTTAAAAACGGTAACTTTTGGCGGAGATTTTCTTAAAGTTAGGTTTGTGGTATTTGTTCAGGAGAGCGTGACATTGTGTTGCCTTATTTGGAAATGAGTGACAGGGGTCGAGGGGGGTGCTTTTTGCGTGGCTCCACGCGGGAAAAAAGGTGTAGTCGAGTATTCACCATGTTGCTCAAGGTTAGGTTTTCCCAGTTAAAATAAAGTAAAACGTTGAGTTAAACGGTACGGCAGCTTTATTGAGTCGTGTCAACAGTATTCCTGAAGACTCTGGCGGCGAGCTGACTGCAAATTATTTTGATTAGACTTTGAGGAGACACAGTGGTTGCACGCTTCGCGAAATACAGTCTCATAAGGTGGCAAAAAAACTCTCAGGCGTTGGGAAGGGTAATGTGACAAGGAAACGTCCCAAACTCTGCAGATTTCGTGGCGTCTTATAAAATTTATACAGTTTTTAGAAGTCTTTCTTTTTTCAGGGTTACCTTTCATAACGTCTTATGGTTTTGATATCGATATTAATTTGAAATGGTTTCGTGAAGTATCAAAACCAAAAAAATCTACGAGCATTGTTGGAATCAGAACATGCTTGTTATAAACTGAGTTAAATTCAATTATACGTTGACTAGTAAAAACGTGACAATCTTACTTTTCACGCGAGCGTTTGTAACATGATACTTTTGTTTTTTTTTTCGTTAAGTTATACAACATGTTTTCTCGAAAACTTAAGTGCGATGTGCTTTTTCTTCACTGCTGGAGATAAATATCTAAATTCAATTTATATACGTTGACTAGTAAAAACATGACAATCTTACTTTTCACGGAAACGTTTGTAACATGATACTTTTGTTTTTCTCGTAAAGTTACAACCTCGTTCCCAGGGTCCTCTCTCTACTTCGAGAAAGTACCCTGGTTAAGGCTGGTCACGTGTCTGCTAGATTTTAGCAGATTCCAGAGATGTGATTGAAGGGAGGGCTGGAAAGTTATAGTTTGTCTCCACTGAGCTCACCTACTGAGCCCAGTAGGGAGTGGAATTTGTAAAACGGCAAACTCACAGTGAAGGAATCGTTGCTCGATATAGGAGTTCAATGCGTTCAATGCTCGGATAAAGGTTAGCTCCACATTTGGCTGAATTTTTTCCCATCGACAGTTGGACGGTCTTTGGAATTTGTGGTGCTGAAAAAATTTGGCAAAGAACTTGGAACTGAAAACCACAACAGTAAACGGACCGCGCGGTGCACTTAATTTTATTTTTCATTCGGCGAAATCACAACGTATGTATTTACTCATTCGTTTAGAGTCAAACACGTCGTATGTGCGCCCTCAAAGGCAGTTTTGGATTTGATTTAATTATTCCCATGGACAGTTTGACGGTCAATTCCTTCTCTTGCAGCGAAAATTATCTACGAAGAATTTGACAACAACGTCTGCACGCCAAATACGTTTGATTAATTAAGCAGCTTATGTTTTTCGATCAGCAAAATCATAACAGAGGCGTTGATGTATTCGCTTAGAGTTTGATACGTCCAGTGTTTGGCAGAGACCAGCTCTGAATTTGATTGAATTCATCGAATCGAAAGTTTGGCGGTCATTCGATTCTCTTGCGATGTAAAATTTTGTAAACAACAACGACATCGGTCGCGCGTTGTAAAATGCATTGGCTTTTGTTTCAAAACTGTTTAGCTTTTCGGTCGATCAAGAAAGTAGCTCCAAGTTGAATGTATCCCATCGATAACTGCACGGTTATTTAATTCCTTTTGGTGTGAAAAACTGATTAAATTAATCCGAAGCAGGTTGTTGACGGTCATTTGAAAAAGCAGTGAAATATAAGCAAAGTTCCCTCTCAATCAACATCTCATACTCATAGAAGTTCAGGTAGAGCCGAAGCACTGGCTAGGCAGGATCTCTGACAAATAACTTGCTTCCTTTTCAAAATAGCGTCCGTATGGCAGCGCAACATTCACCTCCCCAGAAGGTGTTGACAAAATTAAGTTG